>JAWPHD010009083.1:0-107821 GCA_037043455.1 Cyrtodaria siliqua | reverse complement strand
CAACCCAACCTTCGGTAGACTTCAGGTTCTTGGGATCGGAGGATGATCACGGTTTGTGCTTTTTCTTTTTAGCTCTACTGGTCGAAGGCCAGCAGAGCTTATGGGATGACGAGTTGTCCGTCATCCATCGTCGTCCCTCATCCATTATCTATTGCCTTGTGAACACAATAGGGCTGTCATTATTAATCGGATCTTTACCAAACTTTGCCAGGGTCTCTATATCAATGAAAGCTCAGACAAATTCGAAAAATTAGATTAGTTTCACCGGAGTAATGGCCCTTGATTTGCTAAACAATGCCATATTTTGCCAAGTGAACACTCTCAGTCTTCGAATTTAGTCACTGGTCCGATGCCCGAGGCCAGCAAAATATGCGTCGAGCCTGTACAAATTTTCGTCGTTATGAGGTCGAAAAACAAACATTTCCAGCAATCCGGCCCACAATTAGTGAGTTGTCTATTATTTACCTGATTTCAGGAAGTGTCGAAATACACAAACTGGTATACGCGCATATTTTACACGATTGCTGTCAAAGGCCCCCACACCTCCAACCCTTCTGATGGCATTTTTTTGTCATTTCGGTATACCAATCTATCTGGCGTTTAGTCAACAAAGTCATTTGTCCCAATCACTTAGTACCTTGAGTGTTTGCCAAATTTAAAGCATTTTTTTGTCATTTCTGTATACCAATCTATCTGGCGTTTAGTCACCAAAGTCATTCGTCCCAATCACTTAGTACCTTGAGTGTTTGCCAAATTTAAAGTTCTTGCATTTAGGTATACCGATTTATTAAAAGTATCGGTGGATACCGGAATAAATATCCTGGATAACGTTACGCAATTATAATATTAGTAACATTTTCAGGTTAAACCCTGGCATTTTGTATACATGTGCATTCAAATAGTCCCGGACAAAAGATCCGACATGGACGAACTGCATTGGCGTGAACGGTCCGAACTTTCTATCTGGTTCCCTGTTATCAGAATGCCAAGGCAGTTGTTTATCTTGAGTTGGTAACCAGACCCATTACACATAATGATCTTCAGAGGGCACTGGTTCTTCAGTAAACAAACCGGGAGCTCCAAGCTGACTTCAGCTAGTGTCATTTGCGCGACCTGATCTTCCGTATAGCAGGATATTTTCATATTTTCATACCACAGGGAGTTTCCAGATTTCAGTAGATTTTAACTGGTGTGGGTTGGAGGTGCGGGGGCCTTTGAGAGCAAGTGGGTTAGTAGGGTGTCAATTGGTCAGGGTTGGAAGGGCAAGGGTAAACAAGCCAGATCAGTAGGCCCCTACCTCCCATTACCAAGCACTTATTATCATAAATAAAAACAATTAATACAATTATACATTATAGGATCGCTTGACTTTGTCCTGTTTGATTGTATTTGGGCCAATAAAATACATACACGTATGCTGTAATGTAAATTGTATTTGGGCCAGCAGTATTTCAGCCGGGCCTGCAATATTTTGAAGTCTACTGACCCAGTGGGCCAGGGGTTTAAAAAGTTTTTCGTGTAGCTTGGACAATTTAGAAAAACAGCCAGATCAGATTTGTAAGACCTGAGTCATGGCCCTTGATTTGCTGAACAATGCCATGTTTTGCCTTGTTAACACTCTAGCACATTCATTTATTATTTGAACTTTACCAAATGTTTGTAGATTATTAATATCAATGAAAGCTCGGACAACTTCGAAAACCAGCCAAATCGGACTAGTAATACAGGAGTCGTGGCCCTTGATTTTCTTAATATGATTTTCTTATTATATATTATATGCATTCCATCAGTCTGTAATGGCTGCCATTCCTAAACAACAGCAAATATTTTCTTCATATTTTGTATATAAAATACATATGGCCCAAGGGGATGCAGCAAGGTCTCGGATTTGGCTCCGCCCACTGGGGCCCCCTTAGGAGTAATTGGGTCAATAATCACAAAAAAATGCATATCTAGTCCAAATTTGAATGGATTTGATACTTATTTTGTATGGTCATTAAGAGACTATAGGCATAACATATTCAAAACCGGTTTTGTCCTCCTGCATATAGGGGCCACTCCACTTTGGGGAGCTTGCAGTAACTTACTATTACATAGTTTCAGCCTTGTGATGCTAACTCCTTCTGTACCCTTTGAGATCTGAAGTTCATGTGTGGTGTATTTCTTAGTTAGGATGTTCAAGGTCTCAAAACACAGTGCATTTCTACTATGTTGGCCTATATGAATACAGTTTACCGGGCCATTCTAAAATGGAAGTTTCCAAGCTAAAAGTTAGTTTTTATGAAAAACAGTCATTTGCCCACACAAAAATGTACAAAATCAGGTTCATTGACCAGGTTGTTTATTAGCTCACCTGAGCCGAAGGTTAAAATGTGAGCTTTTGGGATTGTACGTCCGTGGTCTGGCATTTTTGCTTCAAACGACCTCCTCAGAAACCGCTTGGCTGGATTTCAATGAAACTTTGCAGGGATGATCAGTAATAGGCCTAGTTACACATATCATCACCGTGGTTTTGTTGAATGTTTTCCTGAACTCCTGGCTGGATTTCAGTGAAACTTGGCAGGAATGATCAGTACCAAGCCTAGTTGCGCATATTATTATCATGTTCCGGTTGAATGTTTTTTGTTGGAGTTGTTGCTCTTTAAAGGTTTTAATACACTAACTTTGTACAGACTAATCCTGAACCCCTGGCCGGATTTCAATGAAACTTGGCAGGGATGATCAGTACGAAGTCTAGTTGCGCATATCATCTCTTCTGTGTTCCGGTTGAATGATTTTTGGCTCCTAACGAGTTATGGCCCCTTATTCACAAACTTTATCCAGCCTAGTTTTCCTGAACCCCTGGCTGAATTTCAGTGAAACTTGGCAGGATGATCAATACCAAGCCTAGTTGTGCATATTGTTGTCGTGTTTCGCATCACAGATTCCATATAGCCAGTAGAGCGATACAGGCCCTCTTTGGCCTCTTGTTAGCTCTACTGATCAAAGATCAGCAGAGCTAATGCCGTGGTGTGGTGTCCGTCATCTGTCCGTCCGTCCGGCCGCCAAAGCTAAAAATAGATTTTTAAGAAACAAGTTTTTAGCACCTACTTCTTGAAAACCTATAAGTGATATTGATATGGGACTTTTTCTAAAATGATCTGCATGACATGATGTTGGTCCTTGTCTAAAATTGTTTTGATTCAACGTTAAACATGGCTGCCAGTGGCCATCTTTGTTTACATGGAGTTATATACTAAAAAATTGTAGCGACTACTCCTCTGAAACTACTCGACGGATTTACATGAAACTTCACAGGAATGTTGCTCTTGATGTGTCTAGTGTGTCTAGTTGATCCTAGCAAAATTTCAGGTCGGCCGGGACAGATTTTTATGAAACTTCACAGGAATGCTGACCAAGCTAATAAAACCTATCAGTAGAGCTTCAAGGTCATTGACCTCTTGATTTTATTATTGTTTCCTGTTTGGTTGTTAAA
This sequence comes from Cyrtodaria siliqua, assembly GCA_037043455.1. NCBI lineage: Eukaryota > Metazoa > Mollusca > Bivalvia > Adapedonta > Hiatellidae > Cyrtodaria > Cyrtodaria siliqua. The sequence goes on along the minus strand of JAWPHD010009083.1, from coordinate 104,346 downwards.
GAAAGATTTTGCCTTTAATTGTATATTTTATCATAAAAACTGAACTTGTTTTTTTACTGATTTTTGTCTGGCCTTTTCGAAGAAAAAAGCAAGACATAGGGATCACATTTTCAGCAGTGGCGATGACCAATGACCTTGACCTTGACTTTAAAGACAAAAGAACTTAGTCAAATGTTCTTGGTTAAAGTTTTTGCTTAACATTTTTTGGAAGGTATATATCTCGAATACGATCAAAGATATTGCTTTGAAATTTGTATGAACCATTCACTGGGGTAACCCCTTACACTTTCACTAAGCCCTACCCCACCATTGACCTTGACCTTGACTTTAAAGACAAAATAACTTCTTGGTTAAAGTTTTTGGTTGAAGTTTTTTGGAAGGTATATATCTCCAATATCATCAAAGGTATTGCTTTGATACTTTGTATGAACCTTCTCTGGGCCCCCACCGCACCAATAACCTTGACCTTGACTTAAAGACAAGAACCCCGAAATTCCGTTTTATTTCTTTCTATCTTTTTTTTTAGCTCTAATGGCCAAGGGCTAGCAGAGCTTATGGGATGGCCAAGGGCCAGCAGAGCTTTTGGGATGGCGAGTTGTCCGTCGTCTATCGTCCGTCTGTTGTCAGTCATTAACTTTTGTCTCATTAAGACGATAGGGCCTTCATTTTTCATCTGATCTTTACCAAACTTTACCAGATTGTTAATATCAATGAAAGCTCGGACAAGTTCGAAAACTTAGTCAGATCTGACCACTAACAGAGTTACGGTCCTTGATTTAGTTAAAAGTGCTATATTTTGCCTTTTAAGACGATAAGGGCCTTCAATTTTCATCCGATCTTTACTAGATTGTTAGTATCAATGAAAGCGCAGACAAGTTCGAAAACCAGCCAGATCGGAGCAGTAACAGGGGAGTTATGGCCCTTGAGTCAGTTAAAAATGCTATTATTTGCCTCGTTAAGACGATAGGTCCTTCATTTTTCATCCGATCTTTACCAAATTTTACCAGACTGTTGATGTCAATAAAAGCTCGGACAAGTTGAATTTTTATTTTTTTTTATTTTTTCATTGATTCGTTTTTAACTCGACTGATCAGAGATCAGCAGAGCTTATGCCGTGGTGAGGCGTCCGTCGTCCGTCCGTCCGTCCGTCCGTCTGTCCGTAAACTTTTATTTGTAGCGACAACTCCTCTGAAACTACTGGATGGATATTCATGAAACTTTACAGAAATGTTGCCCATGAAGTCTAGTTGATCCTATCAAAAATTCATGTTGATGTAAAGCCAAAGCTAAAAATAGAGTTTTAAAATACAAGTTTGTAGCGACTACTTCTTGAAAAGTATAAGTGATATTGATATGGGACTTTTTCTAAAATGATCAGCATGACATGATGTTGGTCCTTGTCAAAAATCGTTTTGATTCGATGTTAAACATGGCTGCCAGTGGCCATCTTTGTTTACATAGAGTTATATAGTAAAAACTTGTAGCGACTACTCCTCTGAAACTACTTGGCGGATTTTCTTGAAACTTTACAGGAATGTTTCTCTTGATGTCTAATTGATCCTAGCAAAATTTCAGATCTGCCAGAAACTCAAGATGGCCGTCACAGCTAAAAATAGAGTTTTAAAAAACTAAGTTTGTAGCGACTACTTCTTGAAAACTATAAGTGATATTGATATTGGACTTTTTCTAAAATGATCAGCATGACATGATGTTGATCCGAGTCGAACATTATTTTGATTCGACATTAAACATGGCTGCCAGTGGCCATCTTCGGTTACATAGAGTTATATAGTAAAAACTTGTAGCGACTACTCCTCTGAAACTACTTGACGGATTTTCATGAAACTTCACACGAATGTTGCTCTTGATGTCTAGTTGATCCTAGAAAAACTTCAGGTCGGCCGGAAATTCAAGATGGCCACCATGGCTAAAAATAGATTTTCAAATTCAAGTTTGTAGCGACTACTTCTTCAAAACTATAAGTGATATTGATATGGGACTTTTTCTGAAATGATCAGTATGACATGATGTTGATCCTTGTCAAAAATTATTTTGATTTGACATTAAACATGGCCGCCAGTGGCCATCTTTGTTTACATAGAGTTATTTAATGAAAACTTGTAGCGACTACTCCTATGAAACTACTTGATGGATTTTCATGAAACTTCATAAAAACTTCATAAAAACCTGCAAACAAATTGTAGGTTTTTAGCTCTACTGATCAGAGATCAGCAGAGCTTATGCCGTGGTGCGGCGTCCGTCGTCCGTCTGTCCGTCCGTCCGTTCGTCCGTCCGTCCGTCTGTCCGTAAACTTTTTTTGTAGCGACTACTCCTCTGAAACTACTGAATGGATTTTCATGAAACTTTACAGAAATGTTGCCCATGAAGTCTAGTTGATCCTAGCAAAAATTCATGTTTATGTAAAATCCAAGATGGCCGCCAGATCTAAAAATAGGTTTTTAAAAAAACAAGTTTGTAGCGACTACTTCATGAAAACTATAGGTGATATTGATATGGGACTTTTCTAAAATGATCAGCATGACATGATGTTGGTCCTTGTCGAAAATCGTTTTGATTCGACGTTAAACATGGCTGCCAGCGGCCATCTTTGGTTACATAGAGTTATATAATGAAAACTTGTAGCGACTACTTCTCTGAAACTACTAGACGGATTTTCATGAAACTTCACAGGAATGTTGCTCTTGATGTCTAATTGATCCTAGCAAAATTTCAGGTTGGCCGGAAATTCAAGATGGCCGCCATGGCTAAAAATAAATTTTCAAAATACCAGTTTGTAGCGATTACTTCTTGAAAACTATAAGTGATATTGATATGGGACTTTTTCTAAAATGATCAGCATGACATGATGTTGGTCCTTGTCAAAAATTGTTTTGATTCAACGTTTAACATGGCTGCCAGCGGCCATCTTTGTTTACATAGAGTTATATAGTAAAAACTTGTAGCGACTACTCCTTTGAAACTACTTGGCAGATTTTCATGAAACTTTACAGGAATGTTGCTCTTAATGTCTAATTGATCCTAGCAAAATTTCAGATCGGCTAGAAATTCAAGATGGCCGCCACAGCTAAAAATAGATTTTTAAAAAAGAAGTTTGTAGCGACTACGTCTTGAAACTATAAGTGATATTGATATGGGACTTTTTGTAAAATGATCAGCATGACATGACGGTTATCAGAGTCAAACATTATTTTGATTCGACGTTAAACATGGCTGTCAGCGGCCATCTTTGTTTACATAGAGTTATATCATGAAAACTTGTAGCGACAACTTCATCTGAAACTACTTGACGGATTTTCATGAAACTTCACAGGAATGTTGCTCTTGATGTCTTATTGATCCTAGCAAAATTTCAGGTCGGCCGGAAATTCAAGATGGCCGCCACGGCTAAAAATAATTTTTCAAAAAACAAGTCTGTAGCGACTACTTCCTGAAATCAAAATCAATCAGTAGAGCTTCAAGGTCATTGACTTCTTGTTAAGATTTTATTTTAATTCTGATTTTCCAACTATAACCTGAGACGAGAGCAAATCTACTTGTACTGGTGAGACATAATTGCATAACATGACCTGTGACCTGGTCACACACCTGCTATATTTCTGAATACAGATCATTCCATGTGTGATTTAGAGCAGAAAATAGGATCTGCTAAGGTTGATGTAAGAGATTTAATTGATATAGCTTTAATATTAAAATTTATGGTAGCATGACATTTTTATAAGCTGTAAAAAGATATATTTTGAGTAGGATAAAATTGAATGAGATTATAATGTTGCAAAGATAATGTTGCAAAATAAATCATAATATTTAGGAATATAGGAATATTGCTCTAAGTAAAAATCGGGTTGGCCTAAAATTTAAGATGGCCACCATATCTAAAAATAGATTTATTAAATACATTTTTGGGGCGACTACTTCTCTAAAACCATAAGTGGTATCGGTTTTGTACCTTTACCAAAATGACTTTTATAAAACTTTTCTGGAATGTTGGTCATGATGTCAAGTTAATCCCAAGTAAAAATCAGGTTGACCGGAAATTCAAGATGGCTGCCATAGCTTAAATACAAGTTTGTGGCAACTAGTAACCACATAAGTGGTATTGATTTGGAACCTTTACTAAAATGACTGGCATGAACAAAATTCATTGATTCTATGTCAAACATGGCTGCCAGCAACCATTTTTTTTTTAGATAGAGTGATTATCGGAAAAACTTGTGGCGACAACTTCTCTGAAAGTGTTGGTCTTATTTCCATAGCTCCCATGGCTGATCAAGCTATCAAAATCTATCAGTAGAGCTTCAAGGTCATTGACCTCTTTTGATTATTTAATGAAATAAAAAAAAATTGTTTATTGCTTAGTTTTTAGCTCTACTGATCAGAGATCAGCAGAGCTTATGCCGTGGTGCGGCGTCCGTCCGTCCGTCGTCCGTCTGTCTGGGTGTAAACTTTTTTTTGTAGCGACTACTCCTCTGAAACTACTGAATGGATTTTCATGAAACTTTACAGAAATGTTGCCCGTGAAGTCTAGTTGATCCTAGCAAACATTCATGTTGACGTGAAATCCAAGATGGCCGCCAAATCTAAAAATAGATTTTTAAAAAACAAGTTTGTAGCGACTACTTCTTGAAAACTATAAGTGATATTGATATCGGACTTTTTCTAAAATGATTAGCATGACATGATGTTGGTCCTTATTGAAAATCGTTTTGATTCGACGTTAAACATGGCTGCCAGCGGCCATCTTTGTTTATATAGAGTTATTAAGTAAAAACTTATAGCGACTACTCCTCTGAAACTACTCAACGGATTTTCATGAAACTTCACAGGAATGTTGCTCTTGATGTCTAAATGATCCTAGCAACATTTCAGGTTGGTCAGAAATTCAAGATGGCCACCACAGCTAAAAATAGATTTTCAAAAAACAAGTTTGTAGCGAGTACTTCTTGAAAACTATAAGTGATATTGATATGGAACTTTTTCTAAAATGATCAGTATGGAATGATGTTGATCCTTGTCAAAAATTATTTTGATGAGACGTTAAACATGGCCGCCAGCGGCCATCTTTGTTTCCATAGAGTTATATAGTAAAAACTTGTAGCGACTACTCCTCTGCAACTACTCGACGGATTTTCGTGAAACTTCACAGGAATGCTGATCTAGCTATCAAAAACCTATCAGTAGAGCTTCAAGGTCATTGACCTTTTGTTTGTTTTGTTTTTTGTCGACTCTTCATTTTCCTGACTTTTATTTTTATTTTTATTTCGACCCCTGACCCTACTTGAGGGATTTTCATGAAACTTCACAGGAATGTTGCTCTTGATTGCTAATTGATCGTAGCAAAACTTCAGGTCGGCCGGAAATTCAAGATGGCCACCACGGCTAAAAATAATTTTTCAAAAAACAAGTTTGTAGCGACTACTTCTTGAAAACTATAAGTGATATTGATATGGGACTTTTTCTAAAATGATCAGCATGACATAATGTTGGTCCTTGTCGAAAATCGTTTTGATTCGATGTTAAACATGGCTCTCAGCGGCCATCTTTGTTTACATAGAGTTATCTAGTAAAAACTTGTAGCGACTACTCCTCTGCAACTACTTGACGGATTTTCATGAAACTTCACAGGAATGCTGATCTAGCTATCAAAAACCTATCAGTAGAGCTTCAAGGTCATTGACCTTTTGTTTGTTTTGTTTTTTGTCGACTCTTCATTTTCCTGACTTTTATTTTTATTTTTATTTCGACCCCTGACCCTAATACTTGAAAAAAAAATCTCGTAAATCAAATAATAAAATAATGCTGTCCTAAAGGTAAGTATTGTTTAAACAAGAGGAATGTCGTATGAAATTGTCAGCAATGACATCTTTTTAAGTTGTCATTTGTGTGTGATCTCCCCATAGCATTGGAACTAGCTCCCTAGCATTGGAAGTGGCATTGGAGCATTTTTCCATAAACTGCCAAACTCCACTGATTACCAGCCGTGCGTTACTGTTGCTAGTTTCTACAATGAACTAGGTCATTAGGTGAGGGATTTAGCCCTCTTGTTGTGTATTATGAAGTATCTTATTATGAAAGAATTATGTTTTCCATACTGTATTTCAGCTCATCAAGCAGCATTGGTTACACTGAGACATGAATATAAGGATGAAGTTGAACAAGTACAGGTGTGTATAATTTGACATATTATGAGATATTATACAGTGCAGCTGATCACAGTAACATCATGTAACATTTATACAACTAATAGCTCCAGCTATTCTGCTTTAAACGATGTCTCTTATTGATAACAAACAAGGAGCCCCGAAGTAAGAAAAAACATGTAAATGCAATAGAGATTTTGGCTTTGCAAGCGTAACAGAAAACGTAAATAAAGTTGTATGGGTCTTAATTCAGAATGACGACCTGGTTCAAATATTTTTTAGCACTAGATGAACTAATGGGATGGTGCATCTTCGATGTCTGTTAACTTATTAGCTCACCTGAGCCGAAGGCTCAAGTTAGCTACTGTGTATGACGTCTGTCCGTACATCCGTCCATACGTCCGTCCGTCAACAATTGTAAACAACAAATCCTGTGAAACTGCATGGTCACTTTTGACCAAAGTTCACATGGATAAGTCAGTGGTTTTAAATTTGTTAAAATTAGGTCAACGCGACATCCAAGATTGCCACCATTACCATAAAAGGTTTAAAAACCTTAAAACATCATCTTCTCATGAACTGCTGAACAGATTTTGACAGTTTTTTAGCTGGACTTTTTCGAAGACAAGCTTGTATCTCCGAAATAGCTTTACACAAAGGATTGAAACTTCACACATGTTTTCAGCATCATTAGACAACATTATACAGCCAGGTTATATAACATTATGGCCCCTTTTATACTAGAAAATTTAGTCAAAGTTTGTATGTAAGCTTGTTGGTTAAAGTTTGTATGAAAGCTTGTATCTCCGAAACTACTTTATATAATGGATTTGAACCCCACAAATGTATTCGGCATCATTAGAATTATGGCCCCTTTTATTGAATCGCCTTCGTAGCATGGCAGACACTTTGGGATCACTTTGTCCTTCTATCGTCCATCTGTCCGTCACACTTTTTTGTGTCGCCTACTCAAAAAGCTCATAGTTATTGCCCTTTATTGTTGTAAATCAAGTATTTATATATATAAGAGTTTGTGCCTACTCCTCAAAAACTGTTTGATGTATAGGAAGCAAGGACAGATAATTCGGATAAACATTACAGGAGTTGTCACCCATTATTGTTGTAAGTCAAGTTAATTGCATAGCCCATTTGTCAAGAAAATATATGCGATTAACCGGAGTATTCGAATAGCCAAAATTGAACATTTTGTACATGCAGTGATGCATGTTTCTACTTTCATTTTACTGTTCTGTTAATACTTACATAGACACTCCATAAAAGCGAGTTAATTCTATGTAATATGTTGGAAATGATTATTATTGTGCATATTTGATAGATTTTATGCAGTTTTTTGCAGTATTTATGCGTAAGTGTTTTTTTTTCAAACTTTCAGATTCTACGTCATAATGCTATGGCTTGCTGTGTGAATTACACAGCCATGATAATAACACGAAAGGTTTATTTTATTGTTTGATTGCAATACATGTAATTCTGATGAAAAATAAATGCTTGTATGGCTTCCCGTTTACTGGAGATGAGTGACATCTGCGACTGCGAACACCCCAGCTTCTTCGATATCTTCGTCTGTGACCATTTCTCATCGAGAAGCTTGACAACTTCGTATTTTTCTTGTAGAGAGAGATCGTTTCTTTTCCGTTTGAGAGACATGATTGAATGGCACAGATTGGCTGGTATTCAACTTAAATACCCTATAGGAGCTACTCAATGTCATATTCATCTCTACAGCCAGCGTAAAAACTTATTAAATCATGTATGCTAATTGGCGAGCGATCGTCACGCCTTGTAATTTTTACGGAAGCTGCACAAACCAGTCGCTGACGTAATTAGCACCTTTCGGGTCTATCGCTGGCCGCGTCAATCAATTAGCAGTTGAAAAATACAGGTAAATTTGACTCAGTATGCAATTAGCCAGATTTTCGTTATGCAATTATCTGGAATTTGACAAAACCCTATGCGATTATAAAGGTTTTTTTTACATGCAAAAGCATACGAATGGTTTTGTGTTTCAAAACTTCATGCAATTAACCGAAATATCCAATTAACCGGTATACGATTAAATGGAATCGACTGTATATATATAATTTTGTGTCGCCTACTCATCAAAAACCGTTATACCTACGTTCACCAATATTTCTATGCATGATCAGTAGCAAGTAAAGATGTGTAGGAAGCAGGGGTAAGTCTGATACACGTTGCAGGAGTTATTGCCCTTTAAGATTTCAAGTCTTTATATGATATAATGTCTAATTTCTTTAACTCGAAGACACGGGGACCATAGGAATAATTATGTTCAAGAAATCGGTGGGTTGGAGAAATGGAGTTGGCAACGAAAAAATCATGTATCCAAACTTGTGTACCGTCCGAAAACGGTGCAATTAATCTTTCTAAATATGTTCTTATTTGCTTGCATGTTTGTTTAAACCGAAAATACGAAAAATAAGTTCACACGAATTAAACATTTCATCTGTTTATTATTGCTAATCGAATATAATTTTCACACCTCTTGGTTTTATTAGCTCTGTCGTCCGTTCGTCCATCCATCCGTCCATCCATCCGTTCATCTGTCTGTTACCTTTTGTCTTGTTAAGACGATAAGGCCTTCATTTTTTATCCGATCTATCGTCCATCCGTCCGTTACCTTTTGTCTTGTTAAGACGATAAGGCCTTCATTTTTTATCCGATCTTTACCAATTTCTAGCAGATTGTTAATATCAATGAAAGCTCGGACAAGTTTGAAAACCAGCCAGATTGGACCAGTACCACCGGAGATATGGCCCTTGATTTAGTTAAAAATGCAATATTTTGTCTCGTTAGGATGATAGGGCCTTCATCGTCCGATCTTTACCATACTTGACCAGATTGTTAATATGAATCAAAGCTAGGACAAATTCGAAATCAGCCAGATCGGATCCTTAATAGCGGAGTTACGGCCCTTGATTTAGTTAAAAATGCTATATTTTGCCGGGCAATTATTTTTCATCCGATATTTACTAGACTTTACTGGATTGTTAATATCAATGAAAGCTCAGGCACATTCCAAAACCAGCCAAATCGGACGAGTAACAGCGGAGTTATTGCCCTTGATTAGTTAAAAATGTTATATTTTGCCTCGTTAAAATGATAGGGCCTTCGTTTTTCATCCGATCTTTACCAAACTTTACCAGATTGTTAATTTGAATGAAAGCTTAGAGGCATTGATTGTTAATATCAATGAAAGCTCGGACAAGTTCGAAAACCAGTCAGTTTAGACCGGAGTTATGACCCTTGATTTGCTTAAAAATGCTGTATTTTGCCTCAAGACGATAGGGCCTTCGTTTTTCATCCAATCTTTACCAAAACTTTACCAGAATGTTTATATCAGCCAGATCAGATTAGTAATACTGGAGTTATGGCCATTGATTTAGTTAAAAATTCTGTATTTTGCCTCGTTAAGACGATAGGGCCTTCGTTTTTCATCCGATCTTTACCAAACTTTACCAGATTGTTAATTTGAATGAAAGCTTAGAGGCATTCGAAAACTAACCATATCAGATTAGTAATACCGGAGTTATGGCCCTTGATTTAGTTAAAAATGCTGTATTTTGCCTCATTAAGACGATAGGGCCTTCATTTGGCCGATTGCAGGGATGATCAGTACCAAGTCCAGTGTGCATATCATCACCGTGTTCTGGTTGAATGAATTTGGCAGAGTTGTGAACCTTTAAAGGTTTTAGTACACAAACTTTGTCCAGACTAGTTCTCCTGAACCCCTGGCCAGATTTCATTGAAACTATGCACGGATAATTAGTATCAAGCTTAGTTATGCATGTCATCACCGTGTTCCAGTTGAAATATTTTTGACGGAGTTATGGCCCTTTAAAGGTTTTAATGCACAAACTTTGTCCGGACTAGTTCTCCTGCAGCCCTGGCAAAAATTTAACGAAACTTGGCAAGGTTGATCCGTATCAGGCCTAGTTGTGCATATGGTCGCCGTGTTTTGGTTGAATGATTTTGGCATAGTTATTGCCCTTTAGGTTGCAGTTCACTAATTGCTTTCCCATAGGCATCAATGAAAGCTTTTCCAAAGATAAAAAATAAAACCAAACATACAAATTCAAAAAGTTGTGTCTTATTTTCAAGGTAAGTCCAATGTGCTAAATGTTAATATTCAGCTTGTTTCCCCCACATAACTTTCCATGGGGGCCGCCATATTTGTCAACATACATAATCGCAGTAAAAATTTACCTGTTCTTGAGTGGTTCTCACAATTTCATGTTCAAAAAATACATTTGGTAAAAATAAATGCTCTCATTTTCTTAAATGTTATTTATTTATTTTTTGAAGCATTTATCTGGCATGTTTTAATTTTTGTGACCTTTCACTTCTGGCTTAGGTCACTCCTGGAAAGGGACCATGCTATATTTAGAATACCGCAACCTTTAAAGGTTTTAATACACAAACTTTGTCCAGATTAGTCTCTTCTGAACTCCTGGCCGAGTTGTGCATATCATCCCCGTCTTACAGTTGAGTGATTTTTGGCAGCCCACCCCAGGGGTCACATGTTTTACATAGACTTATAGGAAAAACTTAAAAAATCTTTTTCTCTGAAACTACAAGAGCCAACAGTTTAATATTTTGTATTTACACTCAGCTTATGGTCCTCTACCAAGTTTGTTCAAATGGTGACACTGGGGTCAAATTTGGCTCTGCCGCTGGGTCACATGTCAAACTTGGGTTAAGTGTATTAATGAAAGTTTTATTTATTTTAAAGCTAGTCAAACTTGAACCAAATACATCCCTCCCCCTGAAATAACAAGATCATCTGATAGTTGCCATAGTAATGAGATGAAGTAATCAGATTGATAAATATCACATGGCCAGGTAATTAAAAAGTAATCATTGATATACAATTCTACATTTCTTGTATATTACATTAATTTTATTACTATATTATACACACCTGCTAATATTACACCCAGTCCAACCCTTTAGTCCCACTATAAAAGTCAATGCCTTAAAATGGTACATCTTTTTTCTTTGGCCAGCAGAGCTTATGGGATGGCGAGTTGTCCGTCGTCCGTTAACTTTTGCCTTGTGAACACTCTAGGGCCTTCCTTATTAATCGAATCTCACGAAACTTTGCCAGTGTCTTTATATCAATAAAAGCTCAGACAAGTTCGAAAACCACCCAGATGGGATTAATTTCACTGGAGTTATGGACGTCGTTTTGCTGAAAAATGCCATATTAAGCCTTGTGAACACACTAGCACCTTCATTTATGGTTTGATTTTTACCAAACTTGCACAGATTGTTAATATCAATGAAAGCTCGGACAAGCTCGAAAACCAGCCAAATCGGATCAGTAACACCGGAGTTATGGCCCTTGATTTTTCTGAAAAATGCTATTTTCTGCCTTGAGAACTCTCTAGCACCTTTATTTATAATTTGATCTTTACCAAACTTGCACAGATTGTTAATACCAATGAAAGCTTGGACAAGTTCGAAAATCAGCTAAATTGGATCAGTAATACCAGAGTTATGGCCCTTGTTTTTTCTGAAATATTCCATTTTATGCCTTGTGAACACTCTAGCACCTTTATTTATTATTTGATTTTTACAAAACTTGTACAGATTGTTAATATCAATGAAGGCTCGGACAAGGTCGAACAGCTAAATTGTGTCAGTAACACTAGAGTTATGGCCCTTGTTTTTTCTGATAAATCTTATTTTCTGCCTTGTGAACACTCTAGCACCTTCATTTATTATTTAATCTTTACCAACCTTTATAGATTATTAATACTAATGAAAGCTTGGAGAAGTTCGAAAACCGGCTAAATTGGGTCAGAAACACCGGAGTTATGGCCCTTGTTTTGCTGAAAAATGCCATATTAAGCCTTGTGAACACTCTAGCGCCTTCATTTATTATTTGAACTTTACCAAACTGGCACAGATTGTTAATATCAATGAAATCTCGGACAAATTCGAAAACCAGCTAGATTGGACCAGTAACAGCGGAGTTATGGCCTTTGATTTAGTTAAATGATTTTTGGCGGAGTTATTCCCCTTCAAAGGTTTTAATGCACAAATTTTGTTCTGACTAGTTCTCCTGAACCCCTGGTCGGATTTAAACGAAACTTTTTAGGGACGATCAATTACATATTTAGTTGTGCAAATCATTGCCGTGTTCCGGTTGAATGATTTTTGGCAGAATTATGGCCCTTTAAAGGTTTTAATACACAAACTTTGTCTTTGTCTGATCTACTTCTCCTGAACCCCTCACCAGATTTCACTGAAACTTTGCAGGGATGATCAGCACCAAGCCTAGTTGTGCATGTCATTATTTTTTATTGATTGATTTATTGTGTTTTTTTTCTTTTTTCTTTTAATTTTTAGCTCTTCTGATCAGAGATCAGCAGAGCTTATGCCGTGGTGCGGCGTCCGTCGTCCGTCCGTCCGTCTGTCCGTCCGTAAACTTTTTTGTTGTAGCGACTACTCCTCTGAAACTACTGAATGGATTTTCATGAAACTTTACAGAAATGTTGCCCATGAAGTCTAGTTGATCCTAGCAAAAATTCATGTTGATGTGAAATCCAAGATGGCCACCAAATCTAAAAATAGATTTTTAAAAAACAAGTTTGTAGCGACTACTTCTTGAAAACTATAAGGATATGGGACTTTTTCTAAAATGATCAGCATGACATGATGTTGGTCCTTGTCGAAAATCGTTTTGATTCGACATTAAACATGGCTGCCGCTCATCTTTATTTACATAGAGTTATTTAGTAAAAACTTGTAGCGACTACTCCTCTGAAACTACTAGACAGATTTCCATGAAACTTCACAGGAATGTTGCTCTTGATGACTAAATGATCCTAGCAAAATTTCAGGTCGGCCGGAAATTCAAGATGGCCACCACGGCTAAAAATAAGTTTGTAGCGACTACTTCTTAAAAACTATAAGTGATATTGATATGCATCTTTTCCTAAAATGATCAGTATGACATGATGTTGATCCTTGTCAAAAATTATTTTGATTTGACATTAAACATAGCCACCAGCGGCCATCTTTGTTTACATAGAGTTATATAATGAAAACTTGTAGCGACTACTCCTCTGAAACCGCTTGACAGATTTTCATGAAACTTCACACGAATGTTGCTCTTGATGTCTAATTGATCCTAGCAAAATTTCAGGTCGGCCGGAAATTCAAGATGGCCGCCACGGCTAAAAATAAGTTTGTAGCGACTACTTCTTGAAAACTATAAGTGATATTGATATGGGACTTTTTCTAAAGTGATCAGCATGACATGATGTTGGTCCTTGTCAAAAATTGTTTTGATTCAACGTTAAACATGGCTGCCAGAGGCCATCTTTGTTTACATACAGTTATATAGTAAAAACTTGTAGCGACTACTCCTTTGAAACTACATGACAGATTTTCATGAAACTTTACAGGAATATTGCTCTTAATGTCTAATTGATCCTAGCAAAATTTCAGATCGGCCAGAAATTCAAGATGGCCACCACAGCTAAAAATAGATTTTTAAAAAAGAAGTTTGTAGCGACTACGTCTTGAAAACTATAAGTGATATTGATATGGGATTTTTTGTAAAATGATCAGCATGACATGATGGTTATAAGAGTCAAACATTATTTTGATTCGACGTTAAACATGGCTGCCAGTGGCCATCTTTGTTTACATAGAATTATATAATGAAAACTTGTAGCAACTACTCCTCTGAAACTACTTGACGGATTTTCATGAAACTTCACAGGAATGTTGCTCTTGATGTCTTATTGATCCTAGCAAAATTTCAGGTCGGCCGGAAATTCAAGATGGCTGCCATGGCTAAAAATAGATTTTCAAAATACAAGTTTGTAGCGACTACTACTTGAAAACTATAAGTGATATTGATATTGGACTTTTTGTAAAATGATCAGCATGACATGATGTTGGTCCTTGTCAAAAATTGTTTTGATTCAACGTTAAACATGGCTGCCAGCAGCCATCTTTGTTTACATAGAGTTATATAGTAAAAACTTGTAGCGACTAATCCTTTGAAACTACTTGGCAGATTTTCATGAAACTTTACAGGAGTGTTGCTCTTAATGTTTAATTGATCCTAGCAAAATTTCAGATCGGCCAGAAATTCAAGATGGCCGCCACAGCTAAAATTAGATTTTTAAAAAAAAGAAGTTTGTAGCGACTACGTCTTGAAAACTATAAGTGATATTGATATGGGACTTTTTGTAAAATGATCAGCATGACATGATGGTTATCAGAGTCAAACATTATTTTGATTCGACATTAAACATGGCTGTCAGCGGCCATCTTTGTTTACATAGAGTTATATAATGAAAACTTGTAGCAACTACTCGTCTGAAACTACTTGACGGATTTTCATGAAACTTCACAGGAATGTTGCTCTTGATGTCTAATTGATCCTAGCGAAATTTCAGGTCGCCCGGAAATTCAAGATGGCTGCCATGGCTAAAAATAGATTTTCAAAATACAAGTTTGTAGCGACTACTACTTGAAAACTATAAGTGATATTGATATTGGACTTTTTGTAAAATGATCAGCATGACATGATGTTGGTCCTTGTCAAAATTGTTTTGATTCGACGTTAAACATGGCTGCCAGCAGCCATCTTTGTTTACATAGAGTTATATAGTAAAAACTTGTAGCGACTAATCCTTTGAAACTACTTGGCAGATTTTCATGAAACTTTACAGGAGTGTTGCTCTTAATGTTTAATTGATCCTAGCAAAATTTCAGATCGGCCAGAAATTCAAGATGGCCGCCACAGCTAAAATTAGATTTTTTAAAAAAAGAAGTTTGTAGCGACTACGTCTTGAAAACTATAAGTGATATTGATATGGGACTTTTTGTAAAATGATCAGCATGACAGGATGGTTATCAGAGTCAAACATTATTTTGATTCGACGTTAAACATGGCTATCAGTGGCCATCTTTGTTTACATAGAGTTATATAATGAAATTTTGTAGCGACTATTCCTGTGAAACTACTTGACGGATTTTCATGAAACTTCACAGGAATGTTGCTCTTGATGTCTAATTGATCCTAGCAAAATTTCAGGTCGGCCGGAAATTATTATTTTTCTTCAAAAAACAAGTCTGTAGCGACTACTTCCTGAAATCAAAATCAATCAGTAGAGCTTCAAGGTCATTGACCTCTTGTTATTATCTCTACTGGCCAAGTCGAAAACCAACCAGATCGGACCAGTAATGGCGGAGTTATGGCTCTTGATTTAGTTAAAAATGCTATATTTTGCCTCTTTAAGACGAAAGTCACTCGCTTCATTGATGTTATAAGAGCCATATTAGCCAGTAGAGCATCCACAGGCCCTCTTGGGCCTCTTGTTTATCTGATCTTTACCATATTTGTTTTGAATGTTAATATAAACCCCTCCACCCATTTTTATGAAATTTCATTCATATAAGAAAGTGGGACAAATGGTTTGCGAGTAGTAGCCGAACAGAAAATAGTGTTTATTGTCCTGTTTGTTGTTATTTGATATTCTTTAAACAAAAACAACTTACAGAGTAAAGTTAAGTTCACTTCATTAATAAAAAATGACAACATCCGATTACAAGCGTGCGCGCGCGCGCTGTTAATAGAGGCCCTCAAAAGGGTAACCAATAACGGTTGATTGACAGCGGTACAGAAGTAGTAGCCGAATTGCTAAAAAAAACAGATACGTTTATGGTCATTATCCCTATTGGATGCCCCATTCTGTAAGAAAGACAACTCGTCCCATTTATGACCTTAATATATTAACAAGAGTTGTCTCCATTACGTAAATTGGAAATGCCCGCTACTACAGTATAATCAGATTTGACCTATCGTTATTTTACTGCAGTATTGTATTTTTCCAATATTTATATCTGTTGGTTTCATATTGCTCCAAGGTCACGGTCACACTTACAGGTCACTTCAGGGGCATTTGTCACTTATTGTGACATTTCTTGTTATTTATTATCGTCTGCTGCTGTCGTCATGGGGAAACATTGTTTAAATATTAGAGAGCAATGCAAAACACATAACTGCGCATGCATGGTTAGCGCGCGTCTTCCCCTCGCGCAAATTGGCGGGAAAATGAGTGCTGGGAAGAAAATCATTTATATTTCGGTACATATTAACTTTTTCATATAAGACGATTCTTCTGATGATGAAAAATGTATCTTTTTATTGAATTAAATTGATATTTTCTATTGAAGAGCTACGAACGTTGTTTGTTTACGGAAATTCAGATACTACTGCTGTTCGGATACTACTTGCATACCAGTACTGGGCAAGTTCGAAAACTAGCCAAATCGGAGCAGTAACAGCGGAGTTATGGCTCTTGATTTAGTTAAAAATGCTATATTTTACCCTTTAAGACAATAGGGCCTTCGTTTTTCATCTGATCTTTACCAGACTTTAACAGATTGTTAATATCAATGAAAGCTCTGACGAGTTCGAAAACCAGCCATATTGGACCAGTAACACCGGAGTTACGGCCCTTGATTTCGTTAAAAATGCTATATTTTGCCTCGTTAATACGACAGGGCCTTTTTTTTTCATCAGATCTTTACAAAACCTTGCAAGATTTTTTTACTTTCTTTTTTTAGCTCTAATTGATCCTAGCAAAATTTCAGGTGGGCCGGAAATTCAATATGGCCGCCAGGGCTAAAAATAATTTTTCAAAATACAAGTTTGTAGCGACTACTTCTTGAAAACTATAAGTGATATTGATATGGGACTTTTTCTAAAATGATCAGCATGACATGATGTTGGTCCTTGTCAAAAATCGTTTTGATTCAACGTTAAACATGGCTGCCAGAGGCCATCTTTGTTTACATACAGTTATATAGTAAAAACTTGTAGCGACTACTCCTTTGAAACTACTTGACAGATTTTCATGAAACTTTACAGGAATATTGCTCTTAATGTCTAATTGATCCTAGCAAAATTTCAGATCGGCCAGAAATTCAAGATGGCCGCCACAGCTAAAAATAGATTTTTAAAAAAGAAGTTTGTAGCGACTACGTCTTGAAAACTATAAGGCCAAACAAAATGAATACTTCGTTTCCGCTAACGTCTTGAAAAAAAATAGGGTAGGTAGGTAGGCACAACTTTTTTTTTATTTTTTATTATTTTTTTCTACGCGATATAAAATAGTAGGACTTTATAGGTTACTTTTTCTACGTAATATCATTGTATTTCAATATATGTTGTATTAAAACATACTTTATTGAATAAATGAATATAAACAAGTTTAAAAAAGATTTGTTGTCTCTTTATTTCACCCTAAAATAAACATCAAAATATTTTTAAAAAATCCATATAAACCTCTAGAACAAGTTCAATATTAAATGAGCTAGAACAGGTCCCAGTATCACAAATAAACTTAAGTTGAGATTTTAACTTGACTCAAAATGTCTTTATCAAATAGTAACCGAAATAATTCTTTTACATTAATATATGGAAAATTAGTAGAGTTTGTTGTTATACTTTAACTCAAGTACTCAAATTGTTACTCTATAAATATAATTTATTTTACCAAGATTTAAGAAAATGAATTTGAGATGGTCTCGAATATTTCAGATCTGACTCAAATACATTTTCTTCATTGTTTTCCAAGCAACTGTAGATTTTCACAATAACTTTTCACAATATCAGTAAAAGATCTATATACAATGATTTCCAGCAAAATTTAAATGATCCAATACAATATTAACTCAGAATTGTAATGTCAAAGACTAGTTGAGTTGAGTCCGAGTTGAAAAGTTGAGTTGTTTCGTGACCAGACTGGAGTACTAAACAAGAGTTAAAAGAATAACTGCATACATGTGTTACATTTTCACCAAACTGCAAGTTTGAAGATGATTATTATGACTTTAATTAATATAGCAAAATCAACTTGTCTATCCAGTAAATACTTGACTGTTCTCTCCAACCTTAATTAGAACAATGGTATTTTTAAATTGATGTCGGGTACATAGCAAAAACATAATACAATTTCAATATTAAAATAGTGTATGGTATTAAACGAAACTTCTCAGATTTTGACTGTTGTGTTATGTTGTAAAACAGTTTAAATACTCTGACATTTTTGAAGCTCACATCTCAGAGATTTTCCAAATCTACAAATATGCTTCCTTCTTTGCATGCCCGTCCCTAGAACTTTTCATGTGGGTAAAACACCCGGAAAAATAGCCTTGGAGAACACTGTCAGATGGTTTGTCTGACTAAATTTAATGACTTTTCTTGTTAACAGTTTTGCCAAATGGACGCTGTGTGATAGGAATTTTGCCTGAATCCTTGCATGGCTGACAAATAGGCAACACAGTTTTACATCTCATTTTCAATTCCCCGTCTATTAAGGCATTACATTTGTGTAGAGTGAGGTGTTTGCTGAGTTTTTATCTGTGTTTACATGAGTGGAACCAGAAACAATGAAAGTAGGGCCAGATTTCTCGAAATTTTCGCTGGGTTGCACACCGTGATATTCCGAAAAAATGTCAATTATTCTGCTTGAATTCTTAACTGGGTACAGTTTTTTCAATCCAGTAAAATATCTGCATTTGTCAAACGTAACCAGCAGTAAACTTGTTGCCATGTCGTTAAAATTAGGGACAAACTCAACAGATCTGACAACGAATTTTTCCAAAAAACATTTTCACCGTAAGGACACCTGCATCAGTAGACGCTTTATTGACATGCGTTTCAAGTATCGGGACGACTAATTACCGGAAAGATTTATATTATGCGGAAAGGAATAGAAAAGAGCAAAAACGATTGAACATATTTTTTATTACAAAAACGGTGAAAAAAACTGTAGGGTCGGCGGAGAAAAATAGGGTCGGTCGGGTTAGCGGAAACAGAGTATTCATTTTGTTTGGCCTAAGTGATATTGATATGGGACTTTTTGTAAAATGATCAGCATGACATGATGGTTATAAGATTCAAACATTATTTTGATTCGACGTTAAACATGGCTGGCAGTGGCCATCTTTGTTTACATAGAGTTATATGATGAAAACTTGTAGCGACTATTCCTGTGAAACTACTTGACGGATTTTCATGAAACTTCACAGGAATGTTGCTCTTAATGTTTAATTGATCCTAGCAAAATTTCAGGTCGGCCGGTAATTCAAGGTGGCCGCCACGGCTAAAAATAATTTTTCAAAAAACAAGTCTGTAGCGACTACTTCCTGAAATCAAAATCAATCAGTAGAGCTTCAAGGTCATTGACCTCTTGTTATTATTTTTTTTTATGTTTTTATTTTTTTATTTTTTATTATTTTTTTTAATTTTGATTTTATTTTTTATATTAGCTCTACTGGCCAAGTTCGAAAACCAGCCAGATCGGACTAGTAACAGCGGAGTTATAGCCCTTGATTTTGGTCAAAAATGCTATATTTTGCCTCGTTAAGACTATTATAGGGCTTTCATTTTTCATCCGATCTTTAGCAAACTTTAAGAGATTGTTAATATTAATAAAAGCTTGGACAAATTCGAAAACCAGCCAGATCGGACCAGTAACAGCGAAGTTATGGCCCTTCAATTAGTTAAAAATGCTATATTTTGCCTCGTTACGACGATTTGGCCTTCATTTTTCATCCGATCTTTACCAAACTTTACCAGATTGTTAATATCAATGAAAGCTCGGACAAGTTCGAAAACCGGCCAGGTTAGACCAGTAACAGCAGAATTATGGCCCTGGATTTTGTTAAAATGCTATATTTTGCCTCAATAGGATATGGCCTTCATTTTTCATCTGATCTTTACCAAACATTACCAGATTTTTTAGTTATGGCCCTTGATTTAGTTTAAAATGCCGGGTCTTGCCTAAAACTTTAAAAAAACGTAATTGCAGTCAGTCGCTTCATTGGTGTTATAAGAGCCATGTTAGCCAGTAGATCGGACCAGTAACAGCAGAGTTATGGCTCTTGATTTAGTTAAAAATGCTCTATTTTGCCTCGTTAAGACGATAGGGCCTTCATTTTTTATTCGACCTTTACCAAACTGTACCAGATTGTTAATATCAATGAATTCTTGGGCAAGTTCGAAAACCAGCCAGGTCGGACCAGTAATAGCAGAGTTATGGCCCTTGATTTAGTTAAAAATGCTATATTTTGCCTCGTTAAGACGATAGGCCCTTCTTTTTTCATCCGATCTTTACCAACCTTTACCAGATTGTTAATATCAATGAAACCAGCCAGATCGAACCAGTAATAGCAGAGTTTTGGCCCTTGACTTAGTTAAAAATGCTGTATGTTGCCTCGTTAAGACGATAGGGCCTTCATTTTTCATCCGATCGTTACCAAACTTTACCAGATTGTTAATATCAATGAAAGCTCGGATAAGTTCAAAATCCAGCCAGATCGGACCAATAACAGCATAGTTGTGGCCCTTGGTTTAGTTAAAAATGCTATATTTTGCCTTGTTAAGATGATAGGGCCTTCATTTTTCATCCGATCTTTACCAAACTTTACCAGATTGTTACTATCAATGAAAGCTTGGACAAGTTCGAAAACCAGCCATTTCGGACTAGCAACAGCAGAGTTATAGCCCTTGATTTAGTTAAAAATTCTATATTTTGCCTCGTTAAGACGATAGGGCCTTGATTTTTCATCCGATCTTTACCAAACATTACCATCTTGTTAATATTAATGAAAGCTCGGATAAGTTCAAAAGATCGGACGAAAAATGAAGGCCCTTAGAATCGTCTTAACGAGGCAAAATATAGCATTTTTAACTAAATCAAGGGCCATAACTCCGCTGTTGCTGGTCCGATCTGGCTGGTTTTAAAATTGGTCCAAGCTTTCATTGATATTAACAATCTAGTAATGTTTGGTAAAGATCGAATGAAAAATGAAGACCCTATCATCTTAACGAGGCAAAATATAGCCCTTTTAACTAAATCAAGGGCCATAACTCCGCTGTTACTAGTCCGAACTGGCTGGTTTTCGAACTTATCCAAGCTTTCATTGATATTAACAAGATGGTAAAGTTTGGTAAAGATCGGATTAAAAATGAAGGCCCTATCGTCTTAACGAGGCAAAATATAGCATTTTTAACTAAACCAAGGGCCATTACTCTGCTATTACTGGTCCGACCTGGCTGGTTTTCGAACTTGCCCAAGAATTCATTGATATTAACAATGGCCCTTGATTTAGTTAAAAATGCTATATTTTGCCTCGTTAAGACGATAGGGCCTTCATTTTTCGTCCGATCTTTACCAAACATTACGAGATTGTTAATATCAAAGAAAGCTTGGACAAGTTCGAAAACCAGCCAGATCGGACCAGCAACAGCGGAGTTAGGGCCCTTGATTTAGTTAAAAATGCTATATTTTGCCTCGTTAATACGATAGGGTCTTCATTTTTCATCCGATCTTTACCAAACTTTACCAGATTGTTACTATCAATGAAAGCTGCGACAAGTTTGAAAATCAGCCAGATTGGACCATTTACACCGGAGTTATGGCCCTTGATTTTCTGAAATATGCTATATTTTGGCCTCATTAAGAAGAAAGGGCCTTCGTCTGGCCAGATTTCATTGAAATTTTTTAGGGATGATCAGTACCATGCCTAGTTGTACATATCATCACCGTGTTCCAGTTGAATGATTTTGGCGGAGTTATGTCCCTTTAAAGGTTTTAATACACAAACTTTGTTCTGACTAGTTCTCCTGAACCCTGGCCGGATTTAAACGAAACTTTTTAGGGATGATGAGTTCCAGGTCTAGTTGTACAAATCTTTGCCGTGTTCCGGTTAAATGCTTTTTGGCAGAGTTATGGTCCTTTTAAGGTTTTAATACACAAACTTTGTCTGGACTATTCTCCTGAACATCTCCCCACATTTCAACGAAACTTTACAGGCATGATCAGCACCAAGCTTAGTTGTGCATATCATCGTCGCATTCCGGTTAACAGATTTTTGGTGGAGTTATGGCCCTTTAAAGGTTTTTGATACACAAACATTTTCCGGGCTAGTGCTCCTGAACCCCTGGCTGGATTTTAACGTTACTTGACAAGGATGATCAGTATCAAGCCTAGTTGTGCATATCATCGCCATATTCGGGTTGAATGATTTTAGTTATTACCCCTTAAAGGTTTTAATACACTAACTTTGTACAGACTAGTTCTCCTGAACCTCTGGCTGGATTTCAACGAAACTTGTCAGGGACAATCAGTACCAAGCGTAGTTGCGTATTTCTTCACCATGTTCTGGTTGAACGATATTTGAAAGAGTTATGGCCCCTTGTGCATAAACTTCATCTTTAGCCAGTAGAGCGTCCACAGGCCCTCTTGGGTCTGTTGTTTTCAAATATGCCGCCATTTCAATGATTATGAAAATGTTGAAACCATTTCTGTTGCAATTTGTTTAGAGTGGAGTCCTATAAGCTCTAAATGCCCTAGCCTATGGTCCACATGGCTGATTTGAATATCAATAATCTATCTATCGTCTGTCAGTCTTGTCTGTTTTTTGTCCGGACTGTAACTTTGTCATGCATTGTGGGATTTTTAAATAACTTGGCACAAATGTTCACCACAATGAGATGGGGTGTCGCCCGTAAGACCCAGGTCCATAGCTCAATGATCAAGGTCACACTTGGAGGTTAAAGGTCAGAAATAGGCGTCAGTCTGTCTGTCTGTGTTTTTGTCCGGACTGTAACTTTGTTATGCATTGCGGGATTTTTAAATAACTTGGCACAAATGTTCACCATAATGAGACGGCGTGTCGCGTGCAAGTCCCAGGTCCGTAGCTCAAGGATCAAGGTCCCACTTGGAGGTTAACGGTCAGAAATAGGCTTGTCCGGGCTGTAACTTTGTCATGCTTCTAGGGATTTTGAAATAACTTGCACAAATGTTCACCATAATGACACGGCATGTTACGCACAAGACCCAGGTCTGTAGCTCAAAGGTCACGGTCACAGTTGGAGGTTAAAGGTCATAAATAGGCTTGTCCGGGCTGTAACTTTATCATGCATCGTGGGATTTTGAAATAACGTGGCACAACTTTTCACCATAATGAGAAGGCGTGTCGCGCACAAGACCCACGTCTGTAGCTAAAAGGTCAAGGTCACACTTGGAGGTTAAAGGTCAGAAATAGGCTTGTCCGGGCTGTAACTTTGTCATGCATCGTGGGATTTTGAAATAACTTGGCACAAATGTTCATCATAATGAGACGGCTTGTCGGGCGCAAGACCCAGGTCCGTAGCTCAAAGGTCAATGTCACGATACCTTCAGAACACAGGAGCACATATTTTGCAGCTAAACATGGTAAGGTATTCAACATTCCTTGCATGATCATTCACATGGCTACATTCAACCTTTCATATGGGTACATTCAAAGATAACTATTTCTTCAATAACTTTAGATTAACAAACTGGCTAATAACAACTTTATTTCTTTGAAATTTTTGCAATTATTGTGTTGACGAAACACGGTAACCTTTGACAGCAGTTTGACATTGATGCAATTATTGTGTTGATGAAACAGTAACCTTTGACAGCAGTGCAGTTTCTGAATTGTTAATGTTGCACAAGACCCGGTAGGGGACTATGGCCGTCACTCGAACTGCTTCTTGTTAATTATGTATACCCAAGAGGCATTCATTGTGTGATGGGATGGGTGGGAGGTGGAATTTTCCATGTTATAATAACAGTAATCACCAGTGTTAGATATGAAAAATATGTCTACCTACCTATTGTTCTACCTACAGACAGAGCACAAGGGGGTACTAGACAAGGCCCGGGAGGAATATGAGACAAGACTTCAGCAGGCCATAGAGAGGATCGCTCTTCTAGAGAAGGAGTTGGAAAAATACAAATGTCTGGCTGGAATAGAGAAACTTACACAGGAAGCACTATCAGGTAATAGGTTTATCAAAACAGACAAATTCAGAAAATTCAGATCACCTGACTAAATGCTTTGCTCCAGATGTTGGTTGTTACAGTAAATGTCAGTAACTCCAGTAATTTTTAGCTCACAGAGCTAATGGGATTACTATTCGTGCATCGTCCTTTAGTCATGCATCCAACAGTCTGTCCGTCCATTCTAGCGCAGGTATACTTGTGAGCCATTAGATGTAAAAGTTACCTTCTGTAGCCTATTTTGCGTGTGTGTCTAGTCACAGAAGCAAATACCCTTCAGTCAGTATAACAGGGTGTAATGCTTCATTTAAAGCAATAAAAGAATTTGATCCAACTTCACATGGATGATCCTCTGGTCAATGTTTTTATCTCGCCTTTTGAAAAAATGCGAGACATAGGCGCCGCTAATGTTGGCGGGCTCGACGACATCAACATATTGTATTATAACTTTTTTGTCCTTGGGAGTAAAATATTCAAATTTCATATATAACCTCCTGGTCATTGTCCACCTTAATGCCAATAACTTACAGCCGTCCAGCTGACCCTGGGTCCGAGTCAATGTCACTTACATACATGTACTGTCACGCAAATGTTAGCGCAAATATTGACGTTACATGTATTTAAGTGACCTTGACTCCGACCCAGGGTCAGTTGGAGGGCTGGAAGTTATTGGCATTAAGAAGGACAATGACCAGGAGGTTATATATGAAATTTGAACATTTTACTCCTAAGGACAAGAAAGTTACAATGCCAATATGTTAGCATTAAAGTTTGCATCAAAATTTGCTTCAAAGTTACGTCAAAGTTCTTATAACTTTGGAGTAGAGTGTTCAAATTTCATATATAACATCACAAGTTATTGTTCTTCTTATTACAATAAATATCAGCCTCAACTGACCCTGTGTCAAGGTCAGTTGCCTCTTAAATACATGTACCATCTCCAATATTTTTTTGTTAAAGTGCATTAATTTATTATAACTTTGTTGTTCTTTAGAATACAGTGTTCAAATTTCATATATAACCTCACTAACATTGTTGTTATTATTCCAATAACTTTCAGCCTCCAAATGACCCTGTGTCAAGGTCAGTTGTCTCTTAAATACATGTACCATCTCCAAATTTCACAATACATGTAACATCTCCAAATTTAACTATGTTTAGCAATATAAAATTGTGGAGTACCAGATTTTATATCTTAACTCACTGCCACTGGACATTGTTCTTGGCCAGCCATGAACTATATTTCGCTTCTGTTTTAAATACATACACATTTCAATGTATGCTCATTTCAGTGTGAGTTTTTATAAGGTTTGACAGGAACATAATTACTTGAACTTTATGTCGGCTACTGCAGCTGGGTAATTTGATACTCCAGTAAAAGTTTATCACATACATGGTGATTAAACTGCCAAATATAATTACCATTCTATTGTGTTACAGTACAGACCATTATAGTATAGACCACCAAATTCATTTGAAACATCTCTTTTCATATTAGTTTAAACTTCTTTATTTTACATGGATTGTAAGAAAAGCTCTCTGAATGTATTTTAATCACTCTCGATGTCTTCCTGGGTAGAACCAGTACTAAGCAATGCAGATAAAGTGTCTTGCTCAGGGACACAACAGATATAATTCTTTTTATATTAGTATGTGTTCGAAATGTAAATGAGTGTCCGTCCCTAAAACTTTAACATGTGGACACATTTCCAGGTTCCCTGCATCGAGCCAAGTCCGAAAAAAGTCAAATAACATCATTGCTCTAAAATAAGACCCCTCGTTAGCTCTACTGGCCGAAGGCCAGCAGAGCTTATGGGATGGCGAGTTGTCCGTCGTCCGTCCGTCGTCCGTAGTCCGTCGTCCGTCGTTAACTTTTGTCTTGTTACCACAATAGGGCCTTCATTTTTCATCCGATCTTTACCAAACTTTAACAGGTTGTTAATATCAATGAAAGCTCGGACAAGTTCGAAAACCAGCCAGATCGGAATAATTTCACCGGAGTTATGGCCCTTGTTTTGCTGAAAAATGCCATATTAAGCCTTGTGAACACTCTAGCACCTTCATTTATTATTTGATCTTTACCAAACTTGCACAGATTGTTAATATCAATGAAAGCTCGAACAAGTTCGAAAACCAGCCAAATCGGATTAGTAACACCTGAGTTATGGCCCTTGTTTTTTCTGAAAATTGCTATTTTCTGCCTTGTGAACGCTCTAGCACCTTCATTTATTATTTGATCTTTACTAAACTTGCACAGATTGTTAATATCAATGAATGCTCGGACAAGTTCGAAAACCAGCCAAATCGGATCAGTAACACTGGAGTTATGGCCCTTGTTTTTTCTGAAAATTGTTATTTTCTGCCTTGTGAACGCTCTAGCACCTTCATTTATTATTTGATCGTTACCAAACTTGCACAGATTGTTAATACCAATTATAGCTTGAACAAGTTCGAAAATCAGCTGAATTGGGTCAGTAACACCAGAGTTATGGCCCTTGTTTTTTTCTGAAAAATGGCATTTTCTGCATTGTGAACACTCTAGCACCTTCATTTATTATTTGATCTTTACCAAACTTGCACAGATTGTTAATATCAATGAAAGCTCGAACAAGTTCGAAAACCAGCTAGATCGGACCATTAACAACGGAGTTATGGCCCTTGATTTAGTTCAAAATGCTATATTTTGCCTCGTTAATACGATACGGCTTTCATTTTCCATCCGATCTTTACCAAACTTTACCAGATTGTTACTATCAATGAAAGCTCCAACAAATTTCAATACCAGCAAGATTGGACCATTTACACCGGAGTTATGGCCCTTGCTTTTCTGAAATATGCTATATTTTGGCCTCATTAAGAAGAAAGGGCCTTCATTTGGCCAGACATCAGTGAACATTTTCAAGAATGATCAGTACCAAGCCTAGTTGTACATGTCGTCATCGTGTTCTGGTTGAATGATTTTGGCGGAGTTATGTCCCTTTAAAGGTTTTAATACACAAACTTTGTCTGGACTAGTTCTCCTGAACGTCTCCTCACATTTCAACCAAACTTTACAGGGATGATCAGCACCAAGCATAGTTGTGCATATCACTGTACTAGTTCCTGTTAACAGATTTTTGGTGGAGTTATGGCCCTTTAAAGGTTTCTGATACACAAATATTTTCCGGGCTAGTTCTCCTGAACCCCTATCTGGATTTTAACGAAACTTGACAAGGATGATCAGTATCAGGTCTAGTTGTGCAAATCATTGCCGTGTTGCGGTTGAATGATTTTTGGCAGAGTTATGGCCCTTTAAAGGTTTTAATACACAAACTTTGTCTGGACTAGTTCTCCTGAATGCCTCCCCACATTTCAACGAAACTTTACAGGGATGATTAGCAGCAAGCATAGTTGTGCATATCATCGTGGCATTCCGGTTAACAAATTTTTGATGGAGTTGTGGCCCTTTAAAGGTTTTTGATACACAAATATTTTCCGGGCTAGTTCTCCTGAACCCCTGACTGGATTTTAACGAAACTTGAAAAGGATGATCAGTATCAAGCCTAGTTTTGCATATCGTCGCCATATTTGGGTTGAATGATTTTTGGCAGAGTTATGGCCCTTTAAAGGTTTTAATAGCCAAACATTGTCCAGATTAGTCTCTTCTGAACTCCTTGCTGCATTTCAACGAATCTTGATGGGGATGATCATTACCAAGCCTAGTTGCACCTGTCCTAGCCGTGTTTTGGTTGAATGAATTTTGGCAGAGTTATGACCCCTTAAATGTTTTAATACACTAACTTTGTACAGACTAGTTCTCCTGAACCTCTGGCTGGATTTCAGCGAAACTTGTCAGGGACAATCAGTACCAAGCCTAGTTGCGTATATCTTCAACATGTTCTGGTTGAACGATATTTGAAAGAGTTATGGCCCCTTAAACGTAAACTTTATCTAGAGCCAGTAGAGCGTCCACAGGCCCTCTTGGGCCTCTTGTTTTTGATTTAGAGTCACATCAAAAATCAACTTTTTCCCTGTGGGGTTCCCAGGTTAGAATTATATGTTTTCTGACGTAATATTTAACAAAGAACCCAAATCTGTTATCGTTTATTCCCTATGACGTTTTGATTTAGAGGCACTTCACTGTTTTATTTCTTTCCCCTTTGAGGTAGCCCAATATGAAGTATATGTTTTTTAAGATATTTTTGTCATCGGTTTTGTTATAGCCAGTGTTAATTGCTATGCATGCCAGCAGCAACATCACATTAATTCGGCTGATTTTTTTTGATAAAACATGATACCCTTAGATTAAAATGTCATTTTGTGAAACAATACATGTTTACAAGCTGGATAATTGCATCAATTATACAGCAAGTCAGAATAACCTATATGTTGACAAACATTACACAACAACCAAATTTAAGATCAGTTTCAAGTCTTTTTTAGCTCGACTAATCAAAGATAAGCAGAGCTTATGCCGTGGTGCGTTGTCCGTCTGTCCGTAAACTTTTTTTGGTGGCGACTACTCCTCTGAAACTACTTGACGGATTTTCATGAAACTTCACAGGAATGTTGCTCTTAATGTCTAATTGATCGTAGCAAAAATGCAAGATGGCCACCATGGCTAAAAGTACATTCTAAAAATGCGATTTTGTGGCGACTACTTCTGCAAAACCATAAGGGATATTGATTTGAAACCTTTACCAAAATGACTGGCATGACACGTAGTTGGTCCTAACCAAAGTTCATGATTGGATGTCAAACATGGTCCCCAGTGGCCATCTTTGTTTACAGTGAGTTATATAGGAAAAACTTGTGGCGACTACTCCTCTGAAACTACTTGACGGATTTTCATGAAATTTCACAGAAATGTTGCTCTTGATGTCATTTTGATCCTAGCAAAATTCAGGTTGGCCGGAAATTCAAGATGGCCGCCACGGCTAAAAATAGATTTTAAAATGCGATTTTGTGGCGACTACTATTGCTATTGATTTGGAACCTTTACCAAAATGACTGGCATGACATGCAGTTGGTCCTAACCAAAGTTCATTTTGATTGGATGTCAAACATGGCCCCCAGTGGCCATCTTTGTTTACATTGAGTTATATAGGAAAAACTTGTGGCGACTACTCCTCTGAAACTGCTTGAAGGATTTTCATGAAACTTCCCAGGAATGTTGCTCTTGATGTCTAGTTGTTGCTAAAAAGATCTTCTTCTCTGAAACTACAAGAGCTAAAGGTTTAATATTTAGTATTTATTATCAGCTTATTGTCCTCTACCAAGTTTGTTCAAATGGTGACCCTGGGGTCAAATTTGGCCCCGCCCCTGCCTGGGTCACTTGTCAAAGTAGATATTAACGAAAGTTTGATTTGTTTTAAGAGTTAAAGCTAGACAAAGTTGAGCCAAATACATCCCTCCCCCTATATCTTGGTAATTGAAGACACTTTATAAACAAGAGGGCCAAGATGGCCCTAAATCGATCACCTGAGTACTGGCACATTATCAAACTTTTTCAAAATCTTATGGTCATATACAATCTGTGCAAGTTTGGTTAAGATTGTTCAAGAAATGTGGGCTCTGTTGTGTATAACAACATTGATATAAAGACATTGACAAAGTTTGGTAAATATCAAATACAAAATGAAGGTGCTAGAGTATAACACCTTGGGCAGGGCCAAATGTGACCCGAGGGCTATATGTAATATATGAAAGCTTTGTGGTTTCAGAGAAGAAGATTTTTTAAGTTTTTCCCTATACAAGTCTGTGTAAAACATGACCCCTGGGGTGGGGCCAAATGTGACCCCACGGTCACCATTTGAACAAACTTGGTAAAGGACCATGAGAGTATATACAGTAAATGCAAAATATTGAACCTATGGCTCTTGTAGTTCCAGAGAAGAAGACTTTAATGTGTTTCCTATATAAGTCTATGTAAAACTGTGACCCACGGGGCGGGTTCGAATTTGACCCCAGGGTCACCATTTGAACAAATTTGGTAAAGGACCATAATCTTATAGCAAATACAAAATATTAAACCTCTGGCTCTTGCAGTTTCAGAGAAGATTTTGTTTTCCCTATATATATGTCTATGTAAAACTGTGACCCACGGGGCGGGTTCGAATTTGACCCCAGGGTCACCATTTGAACAAACTTGGTAAAGTACCATAAGCTTATAGTAAATGTAAAATATCAAACCTCTGGCTCTTGTAGTTTACGAGAAGAACATTTAAAAAAAAATATCCTACATAAGTCTATGTAAAACTGTGACCCTCGGGGCGGAGACAAATTTGACCCCAGGGTCACCATTTGAACAAACTTAGTAGAGGACCATAAGTTGATGCTACATGTAATACATGAGAGCTCTGTGCCATGTGGTTCCAGAGAAGATTTTTTTCAGTTTTTCCCTATACAAGCCTATGTAAAACTGTGACCCCCTGACCAATGGGTCACCTTTTTAACAAACTTGGTAGAGGACCATAAGCTAATAGCAAATGCAAAATATTAAACCTCTGGCTCTTGCAGTTCCAGAGAAGAAGATTTTTTTCAGTTTTTCCCTATACAAGTCATGTAAAACATGTGACCCTTGGGGCGGGGCCAAATGTGACCCGAGGGTCACCATTTGAAAAAAGTTGGTAAAGGACCATAAGCTTATAGTAAATGCAAAATATCAAACCTCTGGCTCTTGTAGTTTCCGAGAAGAAGATTTATAAAAAAAAAATATAAGTCTATGTAAAACTGTGGCCCCCGGGGCGGGGACAAATTTGACTCCAGGGTCACCATTTGAACAAACGTAGAGGACCATAAGCTGATGCTACATGTAATACATGAGAGCTCTGTGCCTTGTGGTTTCAGAGAAGAAGAATTTTTAAAGTTTTTTCCTATATGTCTATATGTAAAACATACAAAACCTCAATATACAAACTTTGGACCCCCGGGGAACGGCCATTTTTGACCCCGGGGACTTCATTTGAACAAACTTGATAGCCTAGGCGTTAGCGATTATTTTAAAAGAAAAACTGCTGAAATCTGTCTAGCGGTTCTGGAGAAGATTTTTTAAGGTTTCGACCATATATGGTAATGGCAGCCATCTTGGATGTAGCGCAGACCTAATTTTAACAAATCTAAAAAGCATTCATCCAAGGATCATCCATGTGAAGTTTGGTCAATATTAGCCAAGCGGTTTCTGAGGAGAAGTCGTTTGAAGAAAAGTTAACGACGGACGATGGACGAAGAGTGATCCCAATAGCTCACCTTGAGCTCACCTTGAGCCTTATTTTGATTGGACGTTAAACATGGCCGCCAGCGGCCATCTTTGTTTACATAGAGTTATATAATGAAAACTTGTAGCGACTACTCCTCAGAAACAATTCACGGATTTTCATGAAACTTCACAGAAATGCTGATCTAGCTATCAAAAACCTAACAGTAGAGCTTCAAGGTCATTGACCTCTTGTTTTTCATCTGATCTTTACCAAGCTTTACCAGATTTTTTGCCCTGTTTTTTCTTTTATTATTTTTATATTTCTTTATTTTTTTAATTTTTATTTTTTTTCTTGATTTAGTCAAAAATGCTATATTTTGCCTCTTTAAGACATTAGTCACTCGCTTCATTGATGTTATAAGAGCCATATTCCAGTAGAGCGTCCACAGGCCCTCTTGGATCTCTTGTTTTACATATCTCTGTGTTGTTTTGTTTGATCAATTTATCAATATGTTTCGCCCCCAACAATCCCACCACCCGAAGTGGGGATGGGTATTGGAGGTATTGGGAAAATTTAAATATTCCTTTGTTGTTAGTTTTGTTTAGGGGTTTGGTTGGTGGTGGGAGGTGGTTCTTATCAATCCGCATCTAATTATTTGGATTGGATTGGGTGTGGGGCGGGGTGCAGGGAGGAAGGTGCCCATTTAAAAACAAAAAGTAAATATTTCTGTGTTATTAGTCTTAAACTGTGATATTCAGATACGCAGACGGAAAAAAACTGAAATGAGGCCCCAATACAAAATTGCTAGATTCTTATCCCCTACCTTCCCGAGTTGCCTTTTGACAACAAATTTCTTTAAAATGACAGCAATTTTGGATTAAAACTGATAAAAATAAAAAATAAAATTCCACACCCTGCCCCAAATTTTACTATAATTTGTATGAGATTCTAACAATAATTTTATATCATGGGATGGTGTGTTGTCCATCTTCCGTCGTCCGTCGTCTGTCCGTTAACTTTTACCTCGTTAAGACGATAGGGCCTTCATTTTTCATCCGATCTTTACCAAACTTTACCAGATTGTTAATATCAATGAAAGCTAAAAATTTCAAAACCAGCCAGATTGCCAGATTTCACCATTTACACCGGAGTTATGGCCCTTGATTTTCTGAAATATGCTATATTTTGGCCTCATTAAGAAAGGGCCTTCATTTGACCAGATTTCAGTGAAACTTTTGAAGGATGATCAGTACCAAGCCTAGTTGTACATATCGTCACCGTGTTTCGGTTTAATGATTTTGGCGGAGTTATGTCCCTTTAAAGGTTTTAATACACAAACTTTGTCTTGACTAGTTCTCCTGAACCCCTGGCTGGATTTTAACGAAACTTGACAAGGATGATCAGTATCAGGTCTAGTTGTGCAAGTCATTGCCGTGTTCCGGTTGAATGATTTTTGGCAGAGTTATGGCCCTTTAAAGGTTTTAATAAACAAACTGTCTGGACTAGTTCTCCTGAACGCCTCCACACATTTCAACGAAACTTTACAGGGATGATCAGCAGCAAGCATAGTTGTGCATATCATCGTGGCATTCCGGTTAACAGATTTTTGGTGGAGTTATGGCCCTTTAAAGTTTTTTGATACACATTTTCCGGGCTAGTTCTCCTGAACCCCTGACTGGATTTGAACGAAACTTGACAAGGATGATCAGTATCAAGCCTAGTTGTGCATATCGTCGCCATATTCATGTTGAATTATTTTTGGCAGAGTTATGGCCCTTTAAAGGTTTTAATAGCCAAACGTTGTCCAGATTAGTCTCTTCTGAACTCCTTGCTGGATTTCAACGAATCTTGATGGGGATGATCAGTACCAAGCCTAGTTGCACCTGTCATTGCCGTGTTGTGGTTGAATGAATTTTGGCAGAGTTATGACCCCTTAAAGGTTTTAATACACTAACTTTGTACAGACTAGTCCTCCTGAACCTCTGGCTGGATTTCAACGAAACTTGTCGGGGACAATCAGTACCAAGCCTAGTTGCGTATGTCATCACCATGTTCTGGTTGAACGATATTTGAAAAAGTTATGGCCCCTTATACATAACTTTATCTAGAGCCAGTAGAGCGTCCACAGGCCCTCTTGGGCCTCTTGTTTTAGAGTACAATCATTGCTAACCAGGTTTTCCTTGGAAAACTCTGGTTATTAGATTAGGGTATGTCGTTTGGCGGTTGGGCGGGAAGACGTGTGTGCGGCATCAAACTCTTAGTTTCCACTCAGTAACTGTTGTTAGGAATGAGGTATTGCAATGATGGAAAGGAAGCTTGTGATTGCATTTGGGGGACACTGAGGTCAAGGTCAATATCAGTGTTACTAAAAATAGAAAAATGTTTTCCACTCAATAACTTTTGTTTGGAATGAGATATTGCGATAAATCTTGCAGGATAGGTAGCTTATATGGAAAGGAAGCTTGTGATTGCATTTGGGGTCACTGGGGACAAGGTCAAGGTCACTGTTACTGAAAATGGATAAACAGTTCCCCTCAATACCTTTTATTAGGAATGAGGTATTGCGATGAAACTTGCAGGGTAGGTAGTTTATATGGAAAGGAAGCCTGGGATTGTATTTGGGGTCACTGGGTCAAGGTCAGTGTTACTAAGAAAAGCTGTTTCCACTCAATAACTTTTGTTAGGAATGAGGTATAGTGATGAGACTTGCAGGGTAGGTAGATTATATAGAAAGGAAGACTGTGATTGCATTTGATCACTGGGGTCAAGGTCACTGTTACTTTACAGTTTCCGTTCAATAACTTTTGTTAGGAATGAGGTATTGCGATGAGACTTGCATGATAGGTAGGTTATATTGAAAGGAAGCTTGGGATTGCATTTGGGGTTTCTGGGGTCAAGGTCACTGTTACTAAAAATAGAAAAAAAAACGGTTTCTGCTCAAAAACTATGTAGGTAGCTTATATCAAAGTGAAATTTGTGATTTCACTGGGGTCAGAGTCCAGGTCATTGTTACTAAAAATAGAAACATGTTTTCCGCTCAATAACTTGAGTTGGGAGTGAGATATTGGAACAAAACTTGCTGTGTATGTACATTATATAAAAAGAAAGCTTGGGATTGCATTTGGGGTTACTGGGGTCAAGGTCACTGTTACTTAAAATAGAAAATACGGTTTCCGCTCAATAACTTAAGTAAGGAATGATATATTACAATGAAATTTGCTATGTAAGTAGCTTATATCAAAGGGTAGTTTGGGATTGCACTTGGGGTCACTGGGGTCAGAGTTAAGGTCATCGTTACTAAGAAATAGAAATGTTTCCACTCAATAACTTGAGTTGGGAATGAGATATTGGAATGAAACTTGCTGTGTATGTACATTATATGGAAAGGAAGCTTGGGATTGCATTTAGGGTCACTGGGGTCAAGGTCACTGTTACTAAAAATAGGAAAACAGTTTCTGCTTAAAACTTAAGTAAGGAATGAGATATTAGAATGAAACTTGCTGTGTAAGTAGCTTATATCAAAAGAAAGTTTGGGATTGCATTTGGGGTCATTGGGGTCAAGGTGATTGTTACTAAAAATAGAAAAATGGTCTCCGCTCAGTAACTTTAATTGGGATGAGATATTGGAACGAAAGTTAGTGTGTAGGTACCTTATATGGAAAGGAAGCTTGGGATTGCATTTGGGTGTCACTGGGGTCAAGGTCACTGTTACTAAAAATATAAAAAACATTTCAGCTCAATTTCTTAACGTAGAAATGAGATATTTCAACGAAACTTGCTGCGTATGTAGCTTATATTTGCCTTACTAACAAATCTTTACAGTCCTCATTTACTGTGTATGCATTGATGTTTGTGATGCACATGTCATTGTATTTATTCTTATTGTACACTGTTTATATCATTTTAATACAAGAACTTCCAACAACTTCATTCATAAATGTAAATTTGCTGATTTGCAGTTATTTTGTAGAAAAAAACTTTTGTTACATCATTTTCATCTTACTGGTGGTGTAATAGCATTTCAAATGGAAAAGCTGGTTTTCGTGGAATTTCCTCATTTCTTATTTCTGTTTGTAACTTTAAGAATGCCATAGAGTTCAAAATTCATAAACACCGTAATTTGTCCTAGGTCTGTCATTGACAGTTTAGATTGATTGTCCTACAGTATGCTGGATCCACGTCATTGATCAGCATGGTATGTATTTGTGCACAACATGTAGTTTTGTTGATCGGAAGGAGATAACTATGCAGTTCCATGTACTGGAGGCTATATTCTAGGCATGTAAATAAACTAAACTGTTTGATAGAAGAAGTAATCCGTAATTCCTTTGTATTTGCTCCCTTTTTCTGGAAACAACTCTAAATTTGCTAAATAATGATATGTTGATGGGCCTTTAAACAACTATTCAATGTGTCGCCTGTGTAGCATGGCAGACACGTAGGAATCACTTTGTCCATAGTCGTCATCTGTCGTCGTCCATCCATCACACAGTTTAACCTGCCACCTAACCTTGGCCATAACTTGAAAAGTACTTGGCCTATGTTCATGAAACTTCACACACGTCTCCATCTTAAGCCATTAAACAAGTCAATAACTCTGACATTCATTTTGGCAAAGTTATACCTCCTTTCATAAAACTTAAACCTGCAACTTAACCAAGCTTATAACTAGCCATAACTTAAAAAGTATTTGACCCAAGTTCTATAAAATTTACACACATATTCATCTTACCACAAGGAATGTTGTTACTTTGACCAATAACTCTGATTTTCATTTTGACAGAGTTGTGTCCCTTCTTATAAAACTTTAATCTGCAACGTAGCCTGGCTCATAACTTGGCAAAATATTGACCAATGGTCATGAAACTTTATACAGTTCTTCCTTATGAATTATCCAATGCAGATTTATACCCCTTTTCATAAACTGTAACACTTTAAAAAATCTGCTCCATAATTATTATGCCCCCCTTCCCGAAGGGTGGGGCTGCTTTGCAAATGTCGGTCTGTCGGTCCGTCCATCCCGAAATCTTCCTGTCTTCGCGATAACTCAAGAACGGCTGGCACTACAAACTCGAAACTTGGCAGGAATGTTTGTGTCATGGTCTAGTTGTGCACCTCCCCTTTTGGGTAGATTCGCCTAAGTAATGTGGTTGTCATGGTAACGAAACTTGTAAAAAATCACAAAAGTAAGTATTTGTTTTCTTTCAAACTTTCAGAATCTACGTCATAATGCTATGGCTTGCTGTGTGAAGGTTTATTTTATTGTTTTATTGCAATACATGTAATTCTGATGAAAAATAAATGCTCGTATGGCTTCCCGTTTACTGGAGATCCATGACACCTGCGACTGCGAACACCCCAGCTTCTTCGATATCTCCGTCTGTGACAATTTCTCATCGAGAAGCTCGACAACTTCGTATTTTTTTTGTAGAGAGAGATCGTTTCTTTTTTGTTTGAGAGACATGATTGAATGGCACAGATTGGCTGATTTTCAACTTAAATACCCTATAGGAGCTACTCAATGTCATATTCATCTCTACAGCCAGCGTACAAACTTATTAAATCGTGTATGCTAATTGGTGAGCAATCGTCATGCCTTGTAATTTTTACGGAAGCCGCACAAACCAGTCGCTGACGTAATTAGCACCTTTTTCATTCAGTTTGCCACAATTTGCCTCGGGCTTATCTCACTGACCGCGTCAATCAATTATCAGTTGAAAAATACAGGTAAATTTGACTTTGAGTATGCAATTAGCCAGATTTTCGTTATGCAATTATCTGGAATTTGACAAAAGCCTATGCGATTATACGGGTTTTTTTTACATGCAAAAGAATACGAATGGTTTTGTGTTTCAAAACTTTATGCAATTAACCGAAATATTTGAATAACCGATATGCGATTAAACGGAATCGACTGTATAAGGATAGCTGCCTATATTTATTTTACTCATCTCGTTTATTGAGTATGTTGGTGGATGGACTATAGACACACACACACATACACATATACACTATATATATGTGAAAACAGCAGAGCAGAGCTTAATTTATTGTGCAATGTTTTTCAAAGGAAGCCGTTTGTTACACAATCAAAGAAGATTGCTATGTAGACGCTATCATGATTCAGAGGTGTTGATTACAAGACTGTCCAGTGTGACAGGTAAAGCCTGCATGCTTTTGTGATGTATAGCCCTGATCTAATTACCAGACAAACTAGTTTATCTGTTCAAAATCAGAGTCTGTCTGATAAGATCAAAGCACAACCGCAGCTTTGTAGTTACCATGGGTATTTGGAAATCAGGCACAGCGGCTCTGTTGTGCTTAAAGCACAGGGGGAAGACCCTGTCACAAAAGAAATTTGGTTGCCATGGTAACAAAATGTGTAAAAAATCACTAAAGATTGCATGCCTACGCGATAACTCAAGAACAGCTGGCATTCGAAACTTGGATGTAATTGTGCACCTCCCCTTTTGGGTAGATTCGCATAAGAAATGTGGTTGCCATGGTAACAAAACATGTAAAAATCACTAAAAATCGCTTGTCTTTGCGATAACTTATGAACAACTGGAACTATAAACTCGAAACTTGGCAGGAATGTTTGAGTCATGGTGTAGTTGTGCACCTCCCCTTTTGGTTAGATTTGCTTAAGAAACTTGGTTGCCATGGTAACAAAATTGACAATTATAGAAAAAAGTAGTTTCGTCTACACACTTGGATTTCTTTTATCATATTCATTGATTCCCTTTCCTGTTTTCTTGTTAAAAAAAAATACATTTATGATTTTTTTTCACTCTTTTAAACACAATAATTTTGACATATGGGATACCGGTACATTATTTTGATGAAGAATATGCAAATTAAGCAACCCATGTGAAAGCTAAAGGTAAAATACCTACATATACACTAATCAATTTTTATACTCGGTGACTTCAAAGAAATATATTTTTTAATAATTCATTGTTTTCATTTGAAATTTTAAGTGGCGTCGTTTAACAAATATCGCTAGCGATTGATAACACTTAATCTGCCTTGTTTTGTCTAAAATCTTGTTGATAAACTTAAAAAAAGATTGGTATGTGTTTTGGTGATTTCCAGTTTTAAGTATTCGTGTTATTTGCAAAAAACCTGGGTGACCGATTATAAAAGATGAGTAGTGTATATAAGGATATAAACTGCCAATGATACACTATGGCCTATGAAAACTTGCTAAAAATTGCTTTGCTTCCATAACTCAAAAACAGCTGGCACTCAAAACTTGGCAGGAATGTTTGTTAATGGTTGTTGAAGGGGGGCATATATGTTTGTTCATGAATGGTTGCACCCCTTCAAACTTTGCAGTTAGATTGCCCTTTCTGAAATCCAGTACAGCACACTCCGAGTTACTCTATGTAGAATCCAAGATTTTATATACCCGTTTGAAAACGGGGTATATTATGGTATGGGGTTGTCCGCCGTACATCCATTTTTAACAGTATGTTTATCTACAGATGCAGATGCAGCCAGAGTGGAGGCAGGAATTCAACCTGAAGGTCTAGATGAATTCTCCACTCCCATAGTTGGTACCCAATCCTTCTCCCAGCACCATACAGCTGTCATCATGCCCGAAAGCATCTCTGGAGTCAACCCACTAAATTTTGAGAAATCGCCTAATGAAATGTTTACAGACCTCAGTACACCAACAGAACTCTGTGAAGAAGAACAGCAGGGGATAAGGGATGGAGCAGGCGTTCCATCTTCTCTACTCCACCCGCCACCTCCACCGGAGATACCTCCACCCCCAGCGCCACCACCTCCTGGGAGTGTAGTAGAAAGATTAGGTAAGTATTGTATAAATACTTTATCAGTATTGATACAAATCTACCAATTGAACCAGATTGATATATTTGATTATAAAAGTGGAGAAGGATAATCCCAGGTTTCTCTACGTCTCCATCTCCCAATCTCTGGGAATTGCTCTAAAACCCTCAGTGTAGATAGGCCATTAAACTATGATTCATTTCAATTTAACCAATGAACATTTTTGCATATAATATTTGAGAGTTGATGATGATGAACATGTTCATGAAGATTTAATTCTTTGCATTTTTGTTGGGACGTTGGTCGTGGCGTTCGTCTGTTCGTCTGTTCGTCTGTTCATTTCTAAAGGTTTCTACTGTCTTCAGACAAAAAGAAATTCACCTACCTACCTACCCACTTATAAAATCCTGGGTCGGGAAACAGCAAACAAATGTATTTTTAAGGATGACCTAAGGTCTGGTTCATCCTTGCAAAAATTCAGGTTGTTGTGAAATCGAAGATGTCTGTCAAAGCTAAACAATTTTTAGCTCGACTATTCGAAGAATAAGAGAGCTTATGTAATCACCCCGGCGTCGGCGTCCCACATCAAGGTTTGCGTGTAAGCTGTGTTTACAAGTCTATATCTCTTACATTTCTTATCCTAGCACAACCAAATTTGTTCATGGGCTTCCTTATAGCATTATCTTAAGGGCTGCATAAGCAATTTTGGTTCCTGTAACCCATGGGCTCCCATGGAACCCAAATTATGATAGCCCATAAAATGCACCCCATTTTACATCAAATTTTGCGTGTAAGCTGTGTTTACAAGTCTATATCTCTTACAATTCTTACCCTAGCACAACTATATTTGGCCATTAGCTTCCTTATAGCATTATCATAAGGGCTGCTTAAGTAATTTTGGTTATGAAGTTTGTAGCGACTAATCCTCCGAAACTATAAATGATACTATGATACTGATATGGGACCTTTACTAAAATGACAATAATGACATACCGTTTATTTTGGGACAAGATAAATTAATTACAATAATTAGTGTCCCAAAATTTATTTTTCAAAAAATTGTTATTGTTTTTAGTGGCCCAAAACATATTAGAGACAATTTGGTGTTAAATTTCAGTGAAAATGCGTATGCACTGTGTTAGCATTGTTCTTGAGTTTGGTATAATACAACTACGGCAATTAAAGCTATCGATAGACTTTATTTTGTACACTTTAATCCATTAATAAACCAATCCTGCAATTATCATTTCATAACTGAAGAAAAGATCAATCAAAATGTGGTGGCTTGACAGTCAAACAACAAACTTTTGACATGCCAACATACTTCTTTGATCTTTGCCGAAGTGGTGAAATATTCTGCAGCTTGGTCACTTAATTCTGGGCATGCTTAAAGGAGCACCCTTGTGACAATTAAATGTGAAATACAATGTAATTTTGAACAAGAAATATGAAACAATAAAATGCTACCGGTTTATAGCTCGACTCAGCAGAGCTTATGCCGTGGTGCGTCGTCCGTCTGTCTGTCTGTAAACTTTTTTTGTGGGACTACTCTGAAACTACTTGACGGATTTTCATGAAACTTCACAGAAATGTTGCTCATGATGTCTAGTTGATCCTAGCAATAATTCAGGTAGGCCGGAATTGCAAGATGGCCACCACGGCTAAAAATAGATTTTAAAAATGCGATTTGTTGGCGACTACTTCTGAAAAACCATAATTGCTATTGATTTGGAACCTTTACCAAAATGACTGGCATGATATGTAGTTGGTCCTAACCAAAGTTCATTTTGATTTTATGTCAAACATGGCCCCCAGCGGCCATCTTTGTTTACATGAGTTATATACGAAAAATTTGTGGCGACTACTTCTCTGAAACTGCTTGAAGGATTTTCATGAAACTTCCCAGGAATGTTGCTTTTGATGTCTAGCTGATGCTAGCAAAAATTCAGGTCGGCCAAAAATTCATGATGGCTGCCAGTGCTAAAATACATTTTAACAAGAAATGTCACTGTAAATGACAAATGCCCCCGAAGTGTCCTTGTTCTAGAAAATGTGGTTTTGAAGTTGAAGGTGTGATTTGGAGAAAGTGAATTGAGGGAAATGAAAGTGAAATTTCCCTATACTGACTGACAAAGGAGTTGAGTAGAGTGGAATAGTGTCAGGTTTAGTTTGAAAGGAAAAAGAAGAAAGGGCGCGTTTAGGTAGAAAGGAAAATGAAGAATGAACTTCAATGTATGAAGCTGGATGTTGTGTGTGACACTTTTGATAATACATGGAATATCAGTACAGGAAGTAAAGATTCAAACCTGTAGAGTATAGCTAGCTGTACATAGTTTACTGTTTGGTGATGTCACTGGAAACCCAGGCATGGTCACTGTAATAGGCCAATGTTGTTCTGGTTCTTTCTGATGTAAGGTGAGACAGATACATGTGGTCAAGGCACGAACCGGTCACATGTGTTGGCGAGACAACATAGTGTCTAAATCCTTCTGAAATTAGTGTCTGGGTGATTGGTGGTAGACAGTTGCCTGTAATGTTTTTGTTGAAATCTCCAGTGATTATCATAGCAGGTTGGCTTTCATGAATGCGTAATCGTCCTATTTGAGTTAGTATCTCAGTGTCCAGATGAGCC
The DNA here is from genome assembly GCA_037043455.1 of Cyrtodaria siliqua. Taxonomy (NCBI): domain Eukaryota; kingdom Metazoa; phylum Mollusca; class Bivalvia; order Adapedonta; family Hiatellidae; genus Cyrtodaria; species Cyrtodaria siliqua. The sequence continues at coordinate 62,690 of JAWPHD010009083.1, read as the reverse complement.
GATCTATTGACAGAATCTGGCGAGTTGTGGTTAGTTTGACAGTGAGGATTTGCAAGAATGAGTCCGAGAAGGAGTAAACTATTTCACACTGTGGAAACAATGTTTTTGTGGCCATGATAAGCACTCCACCTCCGCGTCCATGTTCACTAGGCTTATCAGACCGTAGAATGTAGTAGTCATCTTCAAATCCAGTAAAGTCAGAGTTTCTGTCATTGAGCCAGGTTTTGGTGAGGATTATAGATGAGAATGTAGGCAAATGGGATCATGGATAAGGTCCTGCTTGTGTCGAGGGAATGATCTGATGTTAAGTGTTGATGCCACTATACAATCTTTGTAGAGGTTCAGGAAGTCAAAGTAAGCAGGACAGGTTTTTGTCTCTTTCAGTATGTTCATTTCAATTTGTACCTGTTTACTGGAATGTAGCTTCTTTTCATCAAAATGTGTTAAATATAACCCACTTAAAGATTTTGCTCGGCTTAGTGCAACATACGCCTGACCAGGACTAAAGTGACCTTTAAAGGAAACAACAATTCTTTCCATGGTCAATCCCTGAACCTTGTGGATAGTGCATGCCGATGATAATTTCAAAGGGAATTGGTACCGCGTGATTGTAAGATTCCTGTTCTTTTGTGAAACAGTGAAATTGGTCTCTGACCTCAGAATTGGCGTTGCTTCTGGAAATGGTTGTAACTCTAAGGTAGATGGAAAATGTTTTCGGGCTTCATGATTCATGACCAATACTTGGATTGTCAAATTTCACAGCTGTGGCAACTGTTTTTATGGTAGTGTTAGGCCCAGATTTGATAAAGGCAACTATTTCACCTTGGCTTCCATTAACTAAGCCAACCGCAACATCAAGGTTTCTGATGAGCATCACTCTTGCTCCAAGAGCTAGCTGTACTTGATTTGGCAAGCCTCTTGTAAACTTTGAATCATCCTTTACTTGATAGTTTTTTAAAGTTTCTGGTTTTCTGTCCACAGCTACCAAGGTTTCAATAGGTTGTTGGAGATTTTCCAATTGTTTAGCATTATGATCATCTACAACACAATTTCTGGCAAAAACATGCAGAACCTGGTTTGGACAGGATTCTGGTGACTGTTCTCTTGATTTCAATTTTGTAATGTTCATTGCTGTTTGTTCATGGATTCGTACACGATTGAGTAATTGTGCAAAATCACAGTCTTCTTTTTGTCGCATGATTTTGATAAGTTCAACAAAGCTGAAATCATTCCATAGAGATCCATGCATTCTAGCTATAGGATCGGATACAGGTTTGAATACGAACTGCTGTTTCACAGGAGGTAATGGATACAGGTCGTCGAAAACAATTACAGAAGCTCCACCAAACAGTTTTGTAGGTGACTTTATTTCTGAGAGCCGAGAGTGTAGTTGAAGAAGAATATTACTGCCAACCATAGAGATTTCATCGATTATCAACAATTGAAGATTTCCTGCTTTTGCTCTGAGAGAATTTCTTTTGTCATCTGATAACTTTGAATATGTCCTAGTTTGGCCAAGAGGTAACAGGAATGCTGAATGCAGAGTTGTTCCAGATATATTATGAGCTGCTGTGCCTGTGGGTGCAGTCAGTAGAACATGAATGTCATCAGGGTTTTCCCCTTCTTTTTGTAATGTTCTCAAAGCCATTTGGTATATTGCAGAGATTAGATGGGATTTCCCAGTACCAGCTCCTCCAGAAACAAACAACAGCAGTGGTTGAAGTGTAACACTTGTGTTATGGGACAGTGATGTTTCACGACACCAATGGTACACAGTCTGAAATGTGTCTCTTTGTTCAGCATTGAGATTTCTGATGTGATTGCAGTACTGTTGTTCTGGCCAATATTCCGGTCGTATCTCTAGGGAAGAATAACTTGCAGATCCGGAGGTTGCCACTGGAATATCTTGAAAAGCTCTTGAATTATGTATCTCTTCATCTGGATTTAAAATTGCGAACTGCTCATCAAGAACACTTGGTTCATCATCATTCTCCTGGATGGTGTTTGGTGCTATATGGTCAAAAGCATGAGTTGGTGGACCATATTCTTCAAAATGTTCAATAACTTGGGAGATTATATCTTGGTGGTGTTCAATTTCTGCTTTGTTTTGTTCAATAATGTCTTTATTGTCATTATAATGGTCTTGGTAAGACGGTAACTGAAGCAGGTTTGCTTCATTTCTCCAGGGTAGGAAAAGCAGTAATTGCGAATAGTGATATTCCTCTGTTACCTTCAGCTCGGATTTGTGGTGATATCTTAGAACGGAGTTTTTGGACTTCTTCTTCATGTGACCAAGGTTGTATTTCAGCTTTATTGACGTGCTTGTCTCTTCAGTGTCCTCATCATCTGACTCCATGTCTGCAACCGTTTTTCCTGGTGTGTAGGAAATAGCAAGGTGGGCCAAGCACATTCCTTCCAGTTGATCAGGTCTTGCTGCATACCTGTCGATGATTGATGTTGCGAATACATCTTCATTTTCATCTTCCATAGAAGCAACAGCTGATATTGGCTTTAAAAATGCTACTCTCTTTTCAGGGAAGTCAGTTGGTACAAATACTGTTGAGAAGTTGCATTTGAACAGAGGCAGACTCAACAACCTATACACTGATTCCTGTGCACTTAGTTCACGGGCATTCGAGAAAGCATTAGCACATGACTTTAATTGTTCCCTCCAATCTTGATTGCACACTTCTTTTGATACATTTTTTAGAACTGTTGACATTTCTCTTTCATCCTTTGTGATGTATGACACCATGTAGGCTATACAGGCATATGGGTCCAAGCAGTACTGCACATCTAAATTTGCTTGCCAAGCTGATAGTAGGTTACTGTTGTAAGAGTTTATAAAAAAATCATCTGGCTTTCGTTGGAGAACTACAGTTTTGGCTCTTTTTGTTAATGAGAGGGCATATACATACAGTTCCATTGAAACTTCAGCAGTTTCAAGCAGCTGATCTAAAGAATCTATGTTATTTTCCTTGTCGTTCTCCAGGGTATTGAATACGCTTCCGAGTATATCAGCAGCTGTCTCAAGAGTGGCAGTTTTAAAAACTGGATTGTCTGATTCCACTGGAGTTGCTACCAATGTATAAGGTGATGGCAGCTTTGGGTAGTTAAACCGACAATTTGTACCTTTCATCTTGCATGTAAATGTGTGTTGATGCATTTGTACAGTTGTTACTAGTCTGTGCAGATCCGGTTGATCAGCCTGTGACGGTATTTCACATGTGATGTATTTGTTGATAAACTCTGTGATGTCTTGTAGTGGATCTGTTAGTTTGGGAGCATTTTCAATCCAAAGCACACAATGGGCATGAGGAGAACCCCTTTGCTGAAACTCTATTCGATATGAATGATGTATAATTTTTCCTAGCGACTGAGCTGGACTTAGCAGGATGTCATTGAAGAAGCACTGCAACTTGTGGTCAAAATGCCTAGCATATGTTTATCATATGGATAAGAAGCTGTTTTATTTGACTCATTTGATATAATACATGTGTTAAGGGAATTGTGATGAATTGTAATTTATTTATGCAAGGAAGTGTTATATAATGCCTTCTCATTGTATCAGCTCAGTTAAGATAAACTGCATATTTGGACATGTATTGTTTGTAATAACTACACTGTTGCCATGCTTTGTAATTGTATTTTGTATCCTCATGGGCTTTTAAGCCTATTGGAAATTGGAAATAAAGATAGATCGATAATAAAGATCGATCTATCGATCTATCTATAAAATCATGTATAAATGCATTTTTACACTCATTGTTTTGTATTATATTGAGTAAACACACATTAACCAAATCGACACTACGATAATTATTCACACCTTCAGTGCCCTTTGTAAATTTAGTAGCAATTATTGATTTGTTTAGTTTGACTTTTATTCAAATTGACAATGTAGGAAAAATGAAATTGTTCACCATCATAAATAGCGTTTCTCTGCTACAGTTTAACTATCAGGATCTAATGGTATCTTAAACATAAAGTGTGTTTACTAATGAGTGAGTGCCAGTTATTTTATGACAACTTTGACTCCTACTACATTTCAAAGAACAGTTTTATGAGTTATTTCCCTTATTTCAGTATTCGCCATTTTAAAGTTTAATGACAAATCTTGAAGGTAACATATCCATTTTCAAAAACCGCCAGATTTTGCATCCGCCAATAACTTTCAAAGTATAAAGTTTGTAACAATGAAACTTTGTACACATCTTCAACATGATCTAATGAAAGGCCCATAACTCTTTGAATCATATGTTTTGAATGATTTCCCTTTGAAAAAGGTTTAACTTGCCATTTAAAAATGATTGTGGATGATAACTTTTAAATGAAACATTGTACACATCTTCAGCATGATCCAATGAATACATCTTATAAAGGCCCATAACTCTATGATTCACATTTTTTTTAATTATCGTATTCACCGTATTCGTTCGGACACCGTAAGGATTGGGACAACTTTAAATTTTAAGAAAATAATTAATTTTATTTTGGGGACACATCACAAATTTCATAAAAGTTTCATTAATTTTACGATAATTTAAATTGGGACAATCAAATTTTGGAAAATTTAATGTGCAAAATGCCTCTGTATACAAATTGTGAGCATAGGAAGTGTTATTTAATCCAGCTGAATCCAGTCAGTAACAGTCAGTTGCTCACGGCAAGTCAGTTGCTCACGGCAACACTGATTTTACATTTTAAACAGCTGATCGCAAGATCGGCTAAATTAAAGGGACGCAATTGTTTAAACCGGTAATTCCTCGCTCTAGGCTATTTCACTGTTCATTTCTTATAGGATGGGCATAAACCATGAAATTATTTTTTTCTGTCAGTAGGAAGGTGTTAACTATATGCTTGCTGGTTTATTATTGGTTTATTATGTAAACATGTATATATAAAACACTATTTTGAAAGAAATTTTCTGATTCAGGTTGTCAGTGATTTAATATTTATGATAAGTCAAAATAAAGCCATTTTTCAGACACCATTGCAAAGATATCAACTTGAAAGATAGGCTAAGACTTTTTAGACTGCTTTACAATTGATAACAAATTTACCTTCGATGCCAAGCTGGTTTTTATCTTCAACTGTTGGAGAATAACTTTGGTTGCAAATAGGGTATCTCTGATAGTTCTAGGTACTTCAAGCGTATGTCTCTTGTGTCTTCAGAAGCATTGCGTTTCACAGACGGAGAACGAGTTTACTGAGACACTGGTATACATGAACTGACGAAATCGGTATAGAAGTCAGAAGGTCTACATATCATTGAGGGTATGGGTTATATAAAAAAAAAACGGAAGCGTTTTATTGTTTCATATTTCGTGTTCAAAATTACATTGTATTTCACATTTAATTGTCACAAGGTTGCTCCTTTAAGCATGCCCAGAATTAAGTGACGCAAGCTGCAGAATATTTCACCACTTCTGCAAAGATCAAAGAAATATGTCGGCATGTCAAAAGTTTGTTGTTCGACTGTCAAGCGGTGACATTTTGATTGATCTTTTCTTCAGTTATGAAATGATGAATGTTTAGGGAGAATAATTGCAGGTTTATTAATGGATTAAAGTGTACAAAATACAGTCTATGGTAAGAAATTGATATCTTAAATTGTGGTAGTTGTATTATATACCAAACTCAAGAAATTGCAATGCTAACACAATGCATACAATTCCCACTATATATTTTCACTGAAATTTAACACCAAATTAAGTCGTTAATATGTTTTTGAGCCACTAAAAAAAATATATTTTTTGAAAAAGTATGATTTGGGACACTAATTATTGTAATTAATTTATCTTGGCCCAAAATAACAGTATTCAGGTGAATACGGTAGTTCCCTTTGATAAAGGTTTAACCTGGACCTTAACCTAGCCTTTTACAAGTGATTGTGGCTAATAACTTTCAAAGTAATAGGTCTATGACAAGGTAGCATATATGCTCTGCTAGGCGTTGCTCTTGTTATTATGCTTTAGTTGTCACAAAGCGTAATATTTGCTTGATATTTAAAAGTTTGTTTAAAAATAGTATTAAGTTTTACTCGCACAAAACTGGATTCAGTCTAATATAATGCGTCAAGACTTATAGCCACACTTATGAAACCTGACAGGTAGTTTGTCTATGATCAGAGGATGGGCCCTATACATTTTGCATTTTGGAATCTGTAAGTTGAAAGTCAAGGTCACTATGACCTGATAATGCATTCTTTGTCTGCTCTATAACTCTTCAAGACTTGTAGCCATGCTCATGAAACTTAGACAGACTGTCCATATTGCGAGGATGACCTCTGCAAGGGTCAATAATAGGTTCAAGGTCAAGGTCACCATGGTGATAATGAAATGTCTTGTTCACTCTATAACTCTTCAAGATGTGCAGCCACACACATGAAACTTCACAGGTAGACTGTCCATGGTAAGAAGATGACCCCTATACATTTTGGGGTCATTAGATTCAAGGTTACCATGACCCGATCATGAAAAACCTTGTCCACTCGATTACACTTCAAGATTTGTATCCACATTAATGACACTTTACAGGTACATTTCCATGGTCTCAGCACAGGAATAGCAGTTGTCCCTTCCAGACAACAGTTCTAGTTGAGGGCTGGCGTGGCGCAGTCGGTAGCACGGCGTATTTGTAACCGGAGGCCCCGGGTTCAATCCTCCGTGGTGCCACTGAGTTGCGTCGGTGTGTTCTTGGGCAAGACACTTTCCCTTAGCCTCGTCCATCGGATGGGGACGTAAACCGGGCGGTCCCGTGTATCGGTCTATCCTCCGAGCATGTTTAAGAAACATAGGAATCTATTCGATAATAAGAGTAGGGTACGGTTCCCGGATTCCTATGTATCCTTCCCCTCTCTCTGGGGCGGCTCTAAATAACCTATACTGTGTTGATGAGATGTTAAACAACATTCAGTTCAATTCAATTCAATTCTAGTTAATTAAATTTTCATAATAAGGCATATTGAAACAACTATAATTCTTCAATAAAACTGCCAAATAATTAAGAGGAATATTTAACTGTATATGTTCACTGGTGTCAATATATAAGGCTAACTTTCACCATCTTTATTGAATTTACTCAAAATATACACTAACTTGTTCTCAACTATTTATATTCTGGATTTGCAAATCTCGCCTACTATTGTCATACACGAACATTAATTAGTTTAGAGTAAATCCTCTGCAAAGTAATAATTGATGTGAATTTATATTTTTAGTTTCTATGAAGCCCCTGGTGAACCCCATATCTCCAATGAAGCCACTGTTCTGGCAAAGGATACAGGTCAATGATGTTAAGACACCCAGAAATAAAGAGTAAGTTGTTTCTATGGTAATACATAATTCAGTATGGGCTAAATTGTAATTTCTTTTGCATTTTTTTTGCTATAGTTTATGAAATGTTGTTTTTATGGTAGTTCATGTGACACAAAGTAAGAAATCCATTGGTAATGGCTTTTATGTGTCCGAAAAGTTTCGGGGGCATATAGTAATCGCACCGTCCGTCTGTCTGTCCGGATTCCGTCCCTCATTCCGCAGTTCGTGTCCGGACTGTACCTTCAAAACCACCGCATGGATTTTTAATTAACTTGGCACTAGTAATCAGCATAACAAGACGATGTGTCGCGCGCAATACCCAGGTCCGTACCTTAAAGGTCAAGGTCACACTTGCAGTTCATAGGTCAAAAACAGGTACGCAATTTCGTGTCCGTACCGTAACGTCACAACCCCTGCAGGGATTTTTAAATAACTTGGCACAAGTAATCACCATAACAAGACGATGTGTCACGCGCAATACCCAGGTCTGTACCTCAAAGGTCAAGGTCCCACTTGCAGTTCATAGGTCAAAAACAGGTAAGCAATTTCGTGTCCGGACCGTAACGTCACAACCCCTGCAGGGATTTTTAAATAACTTGGCACAAGTGATCACCATAACAAGACGATGTTTCGCGTGCAAAACCCAGGTATTCAAGGTCAAGGTCACACTTGGAGGTCAAAAGTCAAATCGTGTCCGGTCAATTACTCTGGCATTCATGGATGGATTTTCAAATAACTTGGCACAAATGCTCACCACAACAAGACGATATGTCGCTCACAAAATCCAGGTCTGTGGCCCCAAGGTCAAGGTCACACTTAGAGGTCAAAGGTCAAATCGTGTCCGGTCAATAACTTTTGCATGCCTGGACGGATTTTCAAATAACTTGGCACAAGTGCTCACCACAACCAAACGCCGTGTCGTGCACAAAATCCAGGTCCATGGCTCCAAGTTCAAGGTCATACTTAGAGGTCAAAGGACACTTCGGGGGCATTTGTCACTTACAGTAATATATCTTGTTGGTAATTCAAATGGCGGCCATCTTGAAATTCAAAATGGCTGCTATTTATAACAAGGTGTATCATTTTTAGCTCTACTATTCAAAGACCGTTTGTAGGAGCACTTTCTCTGAAACTGTTGGGCCAATTATACTCAAATTTCCTGTGACCTTACTGAAGATTTTTTTTTATCCCACATTCAATGGCCGCCATTGCTAAAAACAGCCAAAACCTTAAAAAATCTCCAGAACGGCATGGTAGATTTTGACAATTGATTTTTAGCTCTACTGATCAGAGATCAGCAGAGCTTATGCCGTGGTGCGGCGTCCGTCGTCCGTCTGTCCGTAAACTTTTTTTTGTAGCGACTTCTCCTCTGAAACTACTGAATGGATTTTCATGAAACTTTACAGAAATGTTGCCCATGAAGTCTAGTTGATCCTAGCAAATATTCATGTTGATGTGAAATCCAAGATGGCCGCCAGATCTAAAAATAGGTTTTTAAAAAACAAGTTTGTAGCGACTTCTTCATGAAAACTATAAGTGATATTGATATGGGACTTTTTCTAAAATGATCAGCATGACATGATGTTGGTCCTTGTCGCAAATCGTTTTGATTCGACGTTAAACATGGCTGCCAGCGGCCATCTTTGTTTACATAGAGTTATATAATGAAAACTTGTAGCAACTACTCCTCTGAAACTACTTGACGGATTTTCATGAAACTTCACAGGAATGTTGCTCTTGATGTCTAATTGATCCTAGCAAAATTTCAGGTCGGCCGGAAATTCAAGATGGCCGCCACGGCTAAAAATAAAATTTCAAAATACAAGTTTGTAGCGACTACTTCTTGAAAACTATAAGTGATATTAATATGGGACTTTTTCTAAAATGATCAGCATGACATGATGTTGGTCCTTGTCAAAAATCGTTTTGATTCGACGTTAAACATGGCTGCCAGCGGCCATCTTTGTTTACATAGAGTTATATAATGAAAACTTGTAGCAACTACTCCTCTGAAACTACTTGACGGATTTTCATGAAACTTTACAGGAATATTGCTCTTAATGTCTTATTGATCCTAGCAAAATTTCAGATCGGCCAGAAATTCAAGATGGCCGCCACAGCTAAAAATAGATTTTTAAAAAAGACGTTTGTAGCGACTACATCTTGAAAACTATAAATGATATTGATATGGGACTTTTTGTAAAATGATCAGCATGACATGATGGTTATCAGAGTCAAACATTATTTTGATTCGACGTTAAACATGGCTGCCAGTGGCCATCTTTGTTTACATAGACTTATATAATGAAAACTTGTAGCGACTACTCCTCTGAAACTACTTGACGGATTTTCATGAAACTTCACAGGAATGTTGCTCTTGATGTCTAATTGATCCTAGCAAAATTTCAGGTCGCCCGGAAATTCAAGATGGCTGCCATGGCTAAAAATAGATTTTCAAAATACAAGTTTGTAGCGACTACTACTTGAAAACTATAAGTGATATTGGACTTTTTGTAAAATGATCAGCATGACATGATGTTGGTCCCTGTCAAAAATTGTTTTAATTCAACGTTAAACATGGCTGCCAGCAGCCATCTTTGTTTACATAGAGTTATATAGTACAAACTTGTAGCGACTAATCCTTTGAAACTACTTGGCAGATTTTCATGAAACTTTACAGGAATGTTGCTCTTAATGTTTAATTGATCCTAGCAAAATTTCAGATCGGCCAGAAATTCAAGATGGCCGCCACAGCTAAAATTAGATTTTTTAAAAAAGAAGTTTGTAGCGACTACGTCTTGAAAACTATAAGTGATATTGATATGGGACTTTTTGTAAAATGATCAGCATGACATGATGGTTATCAGAGTCAAACATTATTTTGATTCGACGTTAAACATGGCTGTCAGCGGCCATCTTTGTTTACATAGAGTTATATAATGAAAACTTGTAGCGACTATTCCTGTGAAACTACTTGACGGATTTTCATGAAACTTCACAGGAATGTTGCTCTTGATGTCTAATTGATCCTAGCAAAATTTCAGGTCGGCCGGAAATTCAAGATGGCTGCCACGGCTAAAAATAATTTTTCAAAAAAAAAGTCTGTAGCGACTACTTCCTGAAATCAAAATCAATCAGTAGAGCTTCAAGGTCATTGACCTCTTGTTAGAATTGATTGCTAGCTACTAAACTATCAAATTTGTGATTTTTCGTCGTCATAAAATCATGGTTGGCAATCATTGGGACAAGATCCTAACATAAATTCCGAGCTGGTCACAATGATGACAACTTGTAAACAAAGGTGAGTGTGACTTGATTTTTCTTTTTTTTTTCTAAAAAAAACAGGCTTTATTTGAAAAATCAGGGTATGCTTTTTTTCTGCGTGCTTTGCTCACAAACTGGAATTACTCCAGAGAAATGCTTTATTTAAAGCCAACGATTTTTCTCTTGTGGAATGCAGTATGTTTACTCGTCCATCATCAAAATTTGTCGAGTTTTGATGAAATAATACAAATAAACCAAATCAATCGTTAATCTCATGCGAAGTTGTACATGCAATAGATCTACACAAAGTATGCTGGTGGTTCACACTGTAGGGGCGATTTATATACCAATTTCAAAAAGAGTTTGTCACAATGAACATGAACTGGTGTCAACACTATGAAGTTTGTGCCAATGAATCTAGTAGTGAAATTTCACACAATGATAGTGGGCAATGAGAGGAAGTGCAGACCGCAAGAACCATAACTCTGTCTTCACTTAAATTAGAATTATTTCCCTTTGTAATTTAATACTTATAATTTGTGTCTGCTCAATATCTCAAAAACTACTAGAGGGACTACAATGAAATTTGACACAATGATAAAGGGCAATGAGAGATAGTACCAAGAGCAAAAAGCATAACTCTGTCTTCATTTAAATTAGAGTTATTGACCTTTGTAATTTTATACTTATAATTTGTGTCTGCTCAATAACTCAAAAACTGCTAGTTGGACTGCAATGAAATTTCACGCAATGATAGAGGGCAATGAGAGGAAGTGCAGAGTGCAAGAACCATAACTATGTCTTCATTTAATTGATAGTTATTGCCCTTTGTAATTTTATACTTATAATTCAAGTCCACTCTATAACTCAAAAACTACCAGAGTGACATTTCACACAATGATAGAGGGCAATGAGAGGAAGTGCAGAGCATCATATATTGCTCCTTTTTATCTCGCCCACGAAAGTGGGTAGCGAGACATAGCAGTCACTTTTCCGGCGGCGGCCACGTTTTAAATCAACTATATCTCAACAACTGCTGCTCGATTTTTTTTCTGAAACTTTATCAGATGCTTTGTTGGGTTAAGGGGCATCACGTAATGCCAAAATTTCCAATGTCAAGGTCATATTTTGTGTTATTTCCCCAAAACTTAACCTTGGTTAGGTTACTTAACCTCAGTTAACTTTATGTGATTGTCTCACTTTATGTCTTTGATACTTGGTCATATGTATTGTTATACCCCCGCTAATCAAAGTATAGGGGGGTATACTGGTTTCACACTGCCCGTCTGTCTGTCTGTAGATGCAACCTTGTCTGCTCCATAACACCTCTCCCCCTGAAGCAAATCTCATAAAACTTCGTGCGTGACTGCCTGTGATGAGAGGATGACCTGTATTGATTTTGAGGTCAGTAGGTCAAAGGTTAAGGTCACGAGGCCGCGATAATGAAAAACCTTGTCCGCTCCATAACTCCTCTCACCCTGAAGCAAATCTCATGAAACTTCATAGGTGAACTTCCTGGGGTGAGAGGATGACCCTATTGATGTTGAGGTCAGTAGGTCAAAGGTCAAGGTCACCAGGACCCGATAATGAAATAATTTGTCCACACCATAACTCCTCTCCCCATGAAGCAAATCTCATGAAACTTCATAGGTGAACTGCCTGTGGTGTGAGGAGGACCCTTTTTATTTTGAGTTCAGTAGGTCAAAGGTCAAGGTCACTTGGACCCGATAATGAAAAACCTCAAACGCAGCATAACTCCTCTTCCCCCTTAGGCAAATCTCATGAAACTTCATAGTTAAACTGCTTGTGGTGAGAGGATGGCCCCTATAGATTTTGAGGTCTGTAGGTCAAAGATCAAGGTCACGGGGAAACAATAATGAAAAACCTTGTCTGCACCGTAACTCATATCCCCCTGAGGCAAATCTCATGAAACTTCGTAGATGAACTGTCTGTGTTGAGAGGACGACCCTTATTGATTTTGAGGTCAATAGGTCAAAGGTCACCGACACACGATAATGAAAAACCTTGTCTGCTCCATAACTCCTTTCCCCCCGAGGCAAATCTCATGAAACTTCATATGTGAACTGCATGTGGTGAGAGGACGACGTCTATTGATTTTGAAGTCAGTAGGTCAAAGGTCACCGGCACCCGATAAAAACCTTGTCCGTTCCATAACTCCTGTCCCCCTGAAGCAAATCTCATGAAACTTTATAGGTGAACTGCCTGTGGTGAGAGGTCGACTCCTATTAAGGTTGAGGTCAAAGGTCAAGGTCACCGGCACCCGATAATGAAAGGCTTTGTCCACTCTCCCTGAAACAAATCTCATGAAACTTCATAAGTGAACTGCCTGTGGTGAGAGGATGAACCCTATTGATTTTGAGGTCAAAGATCAAGGGCATTGGAACTCGATAATGATCTTGTCTGCTCCAGATATCCTCTCCCCCTGAAGCAAATCTCATGAAACTTAATACGTGGACTGCCTGTGATGAAAAGATGGCCCCTATTGCTTTTGATATCATTAGGAAAAGGTCAAGGCCACCATTACCTAATCATGAAAATCACATTCCATTCCGTCTTTACTCAAACGGTAGAGTGGGGAATGTGTGATATTTGTCGCCCTTAAACGGTGACAGTTCTAGTTGGCGTTGGTGGGCATCACTGGATGACAAAAAATACCAAGGTCAAGGTAATATTTTGCGTTATTTCCCCCAAACTTAACCTTAGTTAGGTAACAACCTGGGTTAGGTAACTTAACCTCATTTAACTTTATGTGATTGCTTCACTTTATGTTTTTGATACTTGGTCATATGTATTGTTGGTATTGGTTGGTGGACATTGCTGAACGACAAACAATACCAAGGTCAATGTCATATTTTGCATTATTTTTCCAAAACTACACCCCGGTTAAACCACTTAAACTCAGTAACTTAACTTCTTATGATTACCTCGCTTTTATTTGTTTGATACTTGGTCATATGAAGTGTTGTCTTTGGTCGACATCATTTAAGCAAAAATTTAATAAAATATTTTATATGTGGTTTTCCGGGGTGAGCGAGACACCCTCAGACCAAGGTCTTGTCTGCCTTGTTAACATGCTAGCACCTTCATTTATTATTTGATCTTTACCAAACTTGCACAGATTGTTAATATCAATAAAAGCTCGGACAGGCCCTCTTGGGCCTTTTGTTTGTAATAAAAAATAAAAAAATAAATATTTATTTTTTTATCTTATTTAATTTTTTTTAATTTTTTTTTTTTATTATTATTATTATTATTTATTTTTTTTTAATAGGGAGCTTAGGTGCCCTTGTTTTATCAGTTTTACATATTATGGGAAGATTCAAATGGTGACTGGTCAAATTTGGTGGTCACATTGGTCACAGGGAAAAACTTCAAAAACCTTCTTCTCTGAAACTATAAGAGCCAAAGGTTTAATATTTTGTATTTACCATCAGCTTATTGTCCTCTACCAAGTTTGTTCAAATGGTGACCCTGGGGTCAAATTTGGCACCGCCCCAGGGGTCACAGTTTTACATAGACTGATATAGGGAAAAACTTAAAAAATCTTCTAGTTCTGCTGAATCCCTGGACTAGTTTTGCTAAACCCCTGGCCAGACGAAACTTGGCAAGGATGATTTGTATCAAGCTTAGCTGTGCATATAGTCACCCTGTTCCTGTTGAATGTTTTTTGGTGCAGTTATGGCCCTTTAAAGGTTTTAATACGCAAGCTTTGTCCCGACTACTTCTCCTGATCCCCCGATAAGAGCTGTTTTAGGCAGTAGAGCATCCACAGGCCCTCTTGGGCCTCTTGTTTAATACAAAACAGTTATTATACCTTCATACTTTGGTCAGGTAGAACATACAAACACCTGTGGAATATTCTCGTCCATGGCTTTATCTTTCTGCCTCTTCATTTTTGCAGCAGCAACTTGTTCAGCTTTTCCAGCCTATAGAAATCTAAATGCAACCAAAATAAAAAATGTAGATATTAACTTTTAGAAAGACCGGTTTGAACGTCTTCAGCAAAATGGCACATAAGCATTCTGTGAAACTTGTACCAAATCATTTTCTTGAAATCCTGATTAAAACATGACTATATGGATACATGTCTTTAAACTAGTATCTCATTCAGAATACTTCTTTGTTTTACAAAGTATCTCATTCAGAATCTGTTTTGTTTTGTTTTGTTTTGACCGGAAACGGGCCGGAAACCGCTGTCTGCTTTTCAAAGCAACTCAAGTCTCTAGATTTTAGCTTATAAACCAAACAGTCTACACAAATTGTTTAAATCATAAAAGTATGCATGTAGTTTTCTATCGCTAAATGTCTGCATATATGATCGCCTTATATTCACGAAAACTGATGACATCGTTTTCAGCATACGACTAATGAGTTCCTGTTTCATGGAAAAAAAAAAAAAAATACTTATTACATTGTTTATACGCATGACATATGTTACGTGTACGCTCGAAAATACTTACGATGATGTCTCTTCTGCTTGTTGAAAATGTGCCCATCGTAACGTTTTTTCTAAACTGTGACGTCACATATTTTTGGGTGATACTATTCCCCGGTCGATTTCCTGGTTACTTCCCGGTTGAAAAAGGATTGCAAATTTCATATGTGTGTTGATGTTTCTGGTGTTTTACTGATCTATATGCCTTATTTATGTATTCATTTTAACTGGCACCCTGAAATGCACAGAAGGCTGTAGTTTCAGAAGCAGTTCCTAAGCAGTTTATGAAAACTGTTAAAACATGAACTGCCTGGAACTGCTACAAAACTGATTGAAAACCTAGGAACTGCCTAGAAACTGTTAAGAACCTGCTTAAATAGGCAGTTTAGTTTGACTTGGGGTCCCATTTTTGACCAAGACATTTTTCATTAAATATACTAGGGAAATTAAGTATATCATTAAGAACTGTACATCAGTGAATCTTCAAAGTTGTTCTGAAGTATAAACTACACCAGTATTGCGCTTTTTTACCTTTTGATGTCGGTGTTAATTGCCAATAGTCTGTTAAAACCCTGTCCGGGGTTCCAGGATCACTTTCCATGAATTTTTAGCTTTACCCGGAAATACTTTTCCGCATTACACTGAAAACACTGAAAATGCTTGTCAACAATTCCAGTGTTTCTGCCCTTTTCCATGTATTTTCCAAGGTTTCCGCCTATTTTCCCTGTTTTTCAGGCCTAGAGCAGGGAAAATGTACACCCGGGCACCCCAGGGGTCACATGTTTTACATAGACTTATTTTGGGAAAAACTTAAAAATCCTCTTCTCCAAAACTACAAGAGCCAATGTTTTAATATTTTGCATTTACTATAAGCTTATGGTCACCAAATTTGTTCAAATGGTGATCCTGGGGTCATATTTGGCCCCACCCTTGGGGTCATATGTTATACATAGACATACATGGAAAAACTTAAAAAATCTCCTCCTGAGACCACAAGGTATAGAGCTCTCATAAATTGCACCTAGCATGGAAGCTTTGTTTTTCACTTGAATTCCACCAAATTTATGTAGCAAGTAGAGCAATACAGGTCCCTTTGGGCCTCTTGTGTATGTATTATATCTGTACTTTGCATACACAAGTCACACTAATGAACAATTTACTACTTACCCACCTACCTACCTAAACAAATTATATCGTTTTAAGAAACTGGAGAACAACAGAAACCTATATGCCTGTTTACCTTCAGGTACATAGAGAAAAAGATGGTATGGGAGGAGATAGAGGAGGAACTCTTTGATATTAAGGAGTTGGATCAACTCTTCTCTAAAACTAAAATTGGACCTTCCAAAACATTAAGTCCAAATAAACCAAAAGTAAAAGTCAAGCAGGTGAGTGTTCAACTTTAAATACAGATCAGCATAAATACATGTTAGTTAAGATATAGCGTTACAGTCCAGTACTATATCACTTTTTGTGTTGCCTGCATAGCATGCCAGACACTTAGGAATCACTTTGTCTGCCATTGTCATCTGTCACACTTTCGCCTGCAACCTAACCTTGGCGTTGGTGTTCAGGTCATTTAATAATGTATATGTGCCAATTAAAATCATAGGTTTATTTACGGATATGCGTAAAATGAATTATGGGTTGGTAACTCTTAATTCGACGCTCCAGATTTGGGGTTTGGCCTGGCTGGTTAAGCAGTATCTAGTATGGCTATAGAGTTTGGATTCTCAAATTATGTAAGTTTTTTATATATATATATATATACGGTAAAGAATAGTATAAATCTTACAAGACCCTTTCTGGAGCATCACAGGGGATTCTGGGAATATAGGTATTTAAAAAGATAAATGTGAGACAAATTATAAACCAAACAGTGCTTAAACCAATACAATTATATTGAGCTTGATATAATTGTGTTGGTTTAAGCACTGTTTGGTTGATAATTTGTATCTCGATATAATTGTGTTGGTTTAAGCACTGTTTGGTTGATAATTTGTCTCACATTTATATATATATATATATATATAAATACACTGAGGGAAAGCTTGTTGTTGTGTTGGTTTAAGCACTGTTTGGTTGATAATTTGTCTCACATTTATAAATAAGACATAAATAACATGGTAAATTCCATTGAGCAGATTCAAGGCTATGTGCTTCAGCCACCATTAACATTATAATCAACAAGTATAATTCGTCCTATTGGTGCAAAAAGGTACCAAGTGACATTTTCATAGTTTTGAGAAAAACGCAATTGAAGTTCTGGATTGTTTCGAAAAATCACATACTGCTATTTAAGTGGTACAACTTTGCACAACTGGGAAAAATACTATTAAGATATGATAGTAAATGTTTATTTCACTAATCTTTCTTTTTAAAGAAGATTTTTGCCGTTTTTGTACTTGGTTCCTTTTTCCATGAAACAATTTCGGCATTATCAGATGGTACCTTTTTGCTCCAATGGGATGATATTATAGTTGTCTTGGTAATACTGTACATTTTAAGGGAAAACTCATCAGGTTAATTTTAAAATATAGTTTTTACCCTTTCCCAAATATCTAATAAGGGCTGTTCCAGGAAAAAAGGCCTTGGGGGGCAAGAACGACAGTCAAAAAAACACCCCCCACCCACAGAATTCGAATTATTTTCCACCCCCCACCCACAGAATTTGAATTCGCCAAGAACCCCCCACCCACAGTATTAGAACTTTTTACAAATTTAGTAAATTTGATAAATTGACCTTCAAATCACTCTTATAATCAGTGCTCCAGATAAGCTTTTTCCTAGCGGTAACATTGAATATGGACCTGAGGATTGGGTCTATATTCATAAAGAAAACAATCTTGTAGGCCTGGGTCCATATTTATAAAGAAAACAATCCTGTAGGCCTGGGTCCATATTCATAAAGAAAACAATCCTGTAGGCCTGGGTCCATATTCATAAAGAAAATAGTGTAGGCCTGGGTCCATATTCATAAAGAAAACAATCCTGTAGGCCTGGGTCCATATTCTTAAAGAAAACAATATTGTAGGCCTGGGTCCATAGGCCTGGGTCCATAGGCCTTGGTCCATATTCATAAAGAAAACAATCCTGTAGGCCTGAGTCCATATTCATAAAGAAAACAATCCTGTAGGCATGTGTCCATATTCATAAAGAAAACAATCCTGTAGGCCTGGGTCCACATTCATAAAGAAAACAATCCTGTAGGCCTGGGTCCATATCCATAAAGAAAACAATCCTGTAGGCCTGGGTCCATATTAATAAAGAAAACAATCTTGTAGGCCTGGGTCCATCGGCCTGGGTCCATATTCATAAAGAAAACAAATCTTGTAGGCCTGGGTCCATATCCATAAAGAAAACAAATCGTGTAGGCCTAAG
Source organism: Cyrtodaria siliqua (assembly GCA_037043455.1). Taxonomy (NCBI): domain Eukaryota; kingdom Metazoa; phylum Mollusca; class Bivalvia; order Adapedonta; family Hiatellidae; genus Cyrtodaria; species Cyrtodaria siliqua. The sequence continues at coordinate 44,270 of JAWPHD010009083.1, read as the reverse complement.
TCCATATCCATAAAGAAAACAATATTGTAGGCCTGGGTCCATATTCATAAAGAAAACAATCCTGTAGGCCTGGGTCCATACTCATAAAGAAAACAATCCTGTAGGCCTGGGTCCATATTTATAAAGATAACAATCCTGTAGGCCTGGGTCCATATTCATAAAGAAAACAATATTGTAGGCCTGGGTCCATATTCATAAAGAAAACAATCCTGTAGGCCTGGGTTCATATTCATAAAGAAAACAATCTTGTAGGCCTGGGTCCATAGGCCTGGGTCCATATTCATAAAGAAAACAATCCTGTAGGCCCTGGTCCATATTCATAAAGAAAACAATCCTGTAGGCCTGGGTCCATATTAATAAAGGAAACAATATTGTAGGCCTGGGTCCATAGGCCTGGGTCCATATTCATAAAGAAAACAATCCTGTAGGCCTGGGTCCATACTCATAAAGAAAACAATCCTGTAGGCCTGGGTCCATATTCATAAAGAAAACAATCCTGTAGGCCTGGGTCCATATTCATAAAGAAAACAATCCTGTAGGCCTGGGTCCATATTCATAAAGAAAACAATCCTGTAGGCCTGGGTCCATATTCATAAAGAAAACAATCCTGTAGGCTTGGGTTCATATTAATAAAGAAAACAATCCTGTAGGCCTGGGTTCATATTCATAAAGAAAACAATCTTGTAGGCATGGGTCCATAGGCCTGGGTCCATATTCATAAAGAAAATCTTGTAGGCCTGGGTCCATATCCATAAAGAAAACAATCCTGTAGGCCTGGGTCCATATTCATAAAGAAAACAATCTTGTAGGCCTGGGTCCATATCCATAAAGAAAACAATCCTGTAGGCCTGGGTCCATATTCATAAAGAAAACAATCCTGTAGGCCTGGGTCCATATTCATAAAGAAAACAATCCTGTAGGCCTGGGTTCATATTCATAAAGAAAACAATCCTGTAGACTTGGGTCCATATTCATAAAGAAAACAATCCTGTAGGCCTGGGTCCATATCCATAAAGAAAACAAATCTTGTAGGCCTGTGTCCATATCCATAAAGAAAACAATCCTGTAGGCCTGGGTCCATATTCATAAAGAAAACAATCTTGTAGGCCTGGGTCCATATCCATAAAGAAAACAATCCTGTAGGCCTGGGTCCATATTCATAAAGAAAACAATCCTGTAGGCCTGGGTCCATATTCATAAAGAAAACAATCCTGTAGGCCTGGGTCCATATCCATAAAGAAAACAATCTTGTAGGCCTGGGTCCATATCCATAAAGAAAACAATCTTGCAGGCCTGGGTCCATATCCATAAAGAAAACAATCCTGTAGGCCTGGGTCCATATTCATAAAGAAAACAATCCTGTAGGCCTGGGTCCATATTCATAAAGAAAACAATCCTGTAGGCCTGGGTCCATATTCATAAAGAAAACAATCCTGTAGGCCTGGGTCCATATTCATAAAGAAAACAATCCTGTAGGCCTGGGTCCATATGCATAAAGAAAACAATCCTGTAGGCCTTGGTCCATATTCATAAAGAAAACAATCCTGTAGGCCTGGGTCCATATTCATAAAGAAAACAATCCTGTAGGCCTGGGTCCATATCCATAAAGAAAACAATCCTGTAGGCCTGGGTCCATATTCATAAAGAAAACAATCCTGTAGACTTGGGTCCATATTCATAAAGAAAACAATCCTGTAGGCCTGGGTCCATATCCATAAAGAAAACAAATTTTGTAGGCCTGGGTCCATATCCATAAAGAAAACAATCCTGTAGGCCTGGGTCCATATTCATAAAGAAAACAATCTTGTAGGCCTGGGTCCATCTCCATAAAGAAAACAATCCTGTAGGCCTGGGTCCATATCCATAAAGAAAACAATCTTGTAGGCCTGGGTCCATATTCATAAAGAAAACAATCCTGTAGACTTGGGTCCATATTCATAAAGAAAACAATCCTGTAGACTTGGGTCCATATTCATAAAGAATGTAGACTTGGGTCCATATTCATAAAGAAAACAATCCTGTAGGCCTGGGTCCATATCCATAAAGAAAACAAATCTTGTAGGCCTGGGTCCATATCCATTAAGAAAACAATCCTGTAGGCCTGGGTCCATATTCATAAAGAAAACAATCTTGTAGGCCTGGGTCCATATCCATAAAGAAAACAATCCTGTAGGCCTGGGTCCATATTCATAAAGAAAACAATCCTGTAGGCCTGGGTCCATATTCATAAAGAAAACAATCCTGTAGGCCTGGGTCCATATTCATAAAGAAAACAATCCTGTAAGCCTGGGTCCATATCCATAAAGAAAACAATCCTGTAGGCATGGGTCCATATCCATAAAGAAAACAATCTTGTAGGCCTGGGTCCATATCCATAAATAAAACAATCCTGTAGGCCTGGGTCCATATTCATAAAGAAAACAATCCTGTAGGCCTGGGTCTATATTCATAAAGAAAACAATCCTGTAGGCCTGGGTCCATATTCATAAAGAAAACAATCCTGTAGGCCTGGGTCCATATTCATAAAGAAAACAATCCTGTAGGCCTGGGTCCATATCCATAAAGAAAACAATATTGTAGGCCTGGGTCCATATCCATAAAGAAAACAATCCTGTAGGCCTGGGTCCATATCCATAAAGAAAACAATCCTGTAGGCCTGGGTCCATATTCATAAAGAAAACAATCCTGTTTTATTTAATAACAATTGATAAACATTTCTCTGTTATTTGGTTATGCTCAATAATGTGCTTTAATACTTACAGACAGTGTCCTTTTAAAGTTTGTTGTTTTATTTTCGTACTTTCAAAACATAAAAATATTGAGAAAGTAAGAGATTAAAAAAAAAAAAATTTTTTTTTTTTTTACCCCACCCACACCACCAAATATTGGCCGCGATTTTTCAAAAACGGCCGTGCAAAAGACGGCTGCACGGTTGGCTGCCTAATAACTTCCCCTCTGGAAAATAACCAATAGTATGAATCAAATTGAGTACAATGAAAAATAGTACGAATCTAATTGAGTACGAAGTACGAAATTTCGTAGGAGTTGTCTTCTTGAATTCATCTATTTTTAGAAGCAACATCTGCTAACATACGAAAATTGATTTTAGCAATTTTACGGGAGTTTTTCACACAATTCCGTGGGGCCGGGAGGAGGGTTAGAATTCCGTGAGATTTCATCTCACGCCGTGAGGTATCACATGTATGTACACCCTCCAACAACTCAATACGATTTACATTTCACCCCCCACCCACAGAATTCGAATTCTTCTGACACCCCTAACCCACATAATTAGAATTCTTCTGACACCCCCTACCCACAGATTTTTAATTCGTTTTCGTTCCGACCCCTCCAGGCCTTTTTTCCTGGAACAGCCCTAACCAAAAACACCATTAAAATGATAAATGCACAAAGGTACTAGTGTGTGCAATAAAGTACCATATGATAGCATATGTCAGTTGGCACCTTTTTGCACCAAATAAATTCTATATAATGTATTGTTTTATTAATGTAAAAAGGTACCATAATGACGCACTTGGTACCTTTTTGCACCAAGGAAATGACAGAAATGTGAATGGCCTTCTTATTACATATATGTCATAAAATCCTTAATTGAAGGAATGTAGCTTAGATCTTTATACAGTATGAAGATTACATGAAATAATAATGAAATGTCAAAAAGTAATTTTTGGCCAAAATGTCGGATGGTATCTTTTTGCACCAATAGGACGATATGCAGGACATTATTTTTAAACGATATCTGTGAAAAAAATAGCAACATAATTTACCTGCTTTACAGAAATTATAATTTCGTTCTTATTTCAATATAAAGGAAGATAATTTTAAAATTTAAAACTTTGGTTCGTAATTTCATTATAATGACAAGGTTAATGTCAATTATTTTTGTGTGTTTTATCACTCGAAACCCAGAATAGTTATTTTAATAAGTTTAACCCTGTTGATAATATTCTTATTTTTAAATGTGAAAAATGTTGTTTTATATAAATTGGAGATAACTCTGATACTTACTTTGAATCACACATAACCTATTTCATGCGGGATACAAATACATTCGTACCTAACCTTTTCATTCGGGATACGAATCCATTCGTATGTAATGACTGTTGTTGACATGTCGTTGTTTTCCATGTGGAAAACCCGTATAAAATGTCATTACTTTGTGGGTACTCTTGAGATAGAAGGCAGTGTAAGCATGCACAGTAAATAAATAAGTGTGTGTAAATTTTAAACACTTCAGGAAGGGAAAAAAGGTTTTATGGCGAATTTTTGCGTGTATTTCCTTGATTTTTCGAGTGAATCGATAATTATGGATGATAGATTTTATGTACCGAGCAAAGGGAGATACATTTAGGTGGGATTTCATGATGAATTATAATTTATGGATGAAGAAGACGATGTTTTGGAAATCTTTTAGCGAGAGGAAACTGTAAACAACAAATGAATTTAGACCGAAAGGGACTTTGACTTTTTTTTTTGCCGATTTTGCCGACTTGGATGACTGGAAATGATGAAAATGTTTGGTTTCAGGAGGAATGTGTTAGGAAAATCTTCCATCTACGCCATCTCAGACAATATTTAGACCATGTGGTGCTTTTTCCAGCACCCTGAAGAAGCAATACCCCATCATTCCTTCAATACGATTTGGGTCTTTGGGCACGGTTGGTCACTGAGACTCCGATACGAGTAGGATTTGACCAAATTTATGAAAATCATTATAACTTTTGAGGTTCTCTATGGATTTTAAAGATTCTTTCAGCATTAGAAATGACTTAAAGGTCCTCCAAATGGAAATAACTTCCCTTTGTTTTATAAAGATAATATTTAGCAGTTTCTAAAAATACTTCGGTCAACATCGTAAACCTATTCGTTCATCGGTAAATCACGAATCCATACGGCACATTTGCCCCTAATACACACCTGTCACGGAAACGTAACTGAGGTTTCACGGAAACAGCCGAATGGAAAACCCCTGTTGACGTCACGCATTACCCATGGTTCATTAGAAACCAAAATGGCGGACACAAACGAAGTAAACAATGCGAGCGAAGTGGAAAATGTTGAACACATTTTGTTTACCCCATCCACTTTGATTTTGAACGTATAAAGTATAAATGAAAACAATAAACGAATAATACAAATAAACTCATGGTATTGGATTCTTCAATGTCTTCATCCTGTGAATGGGTCTCCGACTGTGGGTCTGAAAATCGGAGAATCGGGGAATTGCGTCAGGTTTCAGCATTGGTTTTAAGTTTTCGATACCCACGTATTTACTCTTATCAGTTCGGACGGGATAAAATAAAAAAAACTTTTGGTGTCCGGAAATATAACTTTCCAAAATTAATTCATATTTGCCAATGTCCGAATATTTTGAGAGGGAACAGTAAATTAACATTCTACGGTAAGTATTTTTAATTGTGATGTTCGGGGCAATCTCACCTTCGTTGTTTACGGTAATTATGAAAATCCATCCATTAATTATCACTTATAGGTAATTATTCGGCTATTCTATAAACTGTCTATAATTACGGTACTCAACTTGGGCAAACTGTAAAACCTGTGAAATCAGTACACCGAGACACACTTTACACGTGGGTAGCGTGGGTTATTCCTTTGAATTTTGCGGTGAGTGAGTGGTACTCTGTTTGATCTGTGGAACTGTCACGTTCTAGTCACAAGTGTAGTTATATGCTGGCTAGTGCGGACTGTGTAATAGTATACTGGGCTATATGTGATTCAATCCACAACAGTGAAGTAATAAAAAATGTGTAAACAATGAACTAATGAACAATTATGACATTTAGTTTATTATATTAAATTATTATATTTTGTTTGAAATGTAGCAACAAACTTTATTGAATAATGAGACAATGCAATTTTTAAACATGTTGATTATTTTATTACAAATTCTAATACACCCGCACTATATAGTCTAGTTTAAAATATCTCGTTATATTGAACGATATATCACTGTAATTTTGCAGCGTTAGGAAAATAAGCATTCCGCATTGCGCATTCCGCATTGTAACGTATGCAACGTTAGGAGAGCAAGCAAAGATTTCAGATGTGTGCGTTATTTTCACCTTCGGGCTCCTGAAATTATTGTTTACAATTGAACTCCAAACCGTGATATATTAAACGATAATTCACAGTAAACGATGTTCTATTTCTTAAATAAAAACATATAAGGTATTGCAAATTATAAAATAGTCGTGTTCTTTGTCCATTTAATTGCACCATGATGTTATTCCTCAAATCGAAGCTAAAAAACAAAGCATGCCATGCTTATAGTATGAAATAAAAAATATATGATGTGTCTGTGCAAAGAGATATCAAATCGCACAGCACTTTACCTGTGTGATCGAGTCCGTATTTTTTTGCTGGTAATGCCAGATAATGGAATGGCCCACTAGCTACTACACAAAACAACCCGTAACACCTACATTGGAATGGTTTTACCTGGTTTAAACAATTGATTCAACACGCGCCTGACCGATTACACAGAATTTTATATGGATGTTTATAGCATGGGTCAGTAATAACGTAATTGTTTCAAAATGGCTCGTTAATAACAGTAAAAAATCACGATCAAAAACTTTTTATTTAATTGCATCAAACAAGTTACAATTAAATTCATTGAAGTATATTCTGGTGCCTCTGTTGGTAATTATCGATTAGAAGAAGTCGTTGATCGTAATTTTAACCAGCTGTCTTTTTCGGCGAATAGTTAATCTTTTCCCGATGTCCGAATTTATAAAACCATCAACACTATTGAAATAAGATTGATTTCTTAATATGTCCGAACACTAGTTTCATTATTTCCTTCAATTAATTAGGTGTCCGGAATTAATGAGTGTCCGGATTAATGAGTGTCCGGACTCATTGAGTAAATACGGTAATCTCTTTTTCGTTACATAAGAGTCATCAAAACCTTTCTCAGTAAAATGGTCCGAAGTTCCGAACATACGCGAGAGTGCTCTGAAAAATTCCATTTCACACCGTTTTGCAAAACGACAAGTTCAATCCATTTAATTCGATGATGGCCACATGGAAATGTGTGTAAACTTACACTATGGAAATGTGTGTAGACTTACACTGCCTTCCTGACACTGCCTTCCTGTTTACTTTTTCTACAAAAGCTTAATGAGCACCTTTTCATCATGATGAAGACACGAACACATCAATAATATTCCAGGGTTTAAAACACTTAGGCTATATGAGAAAAATGAACATCCAACAAGAGTAATGGTTTGTTTACACATAGATACGCGCCATAATTGATTATGTAAATTAGGTAGTTTGTACGGAAGATGTACGTCATTTTCCGAAGATCGATCGCGCACCATTTTTTTTTGTGTACAAGTAAACTTCATACCTGTAAAACTTGCATTTATCAACGGTTTTTGAGGAAACGGACGATGACATTGACATTCTATTATAATAAGCTTTCATTTAAATTCACTTTATTTTTCAATTTGGAGGACCCTTTAAAATTCTCTACAATCTACATACTGGGTTATCAGAAAAAGAAAAAGTGAATATATCTTAACGAACATTTGGGTGAAAGTAAGGTAGGACATAATTTTGACATGTTTCGCATGCTCACATATGATTTTTAGCTCTACTGGCCAAAGGCCCAGGCGAGCTTATGCGATCACTTTTCGTCTGTCATCCGTCTGTCTGTATGTCTGTCTGTTAGCAATTTTATAAAATCGTCATCTCCTCTGAAACCGCTTGAAGGATTTTGATGAAACTTCATCACAATGTTACTTGGGAGGGCCCCTCTCAGATTTATGTTTTTCATGGCCGCCAGTCATCCAAGATGGCCACCATGGCTAAAACTAGGTCAAATTTAAGGAAATTTCAAACGACATCTCCGAAACCACTTATTGCATTATTGTGAAATACCATAAATATGTTGCTTGGGTTGGCCTCTATCAAGTTTGTGTTTTTCGTTATTGTCGAATAATCAAAATGGCCGCCACGGCGTCTCAAAGTTTACATAGTGTTATATAGGAAAAGGCTAAAAATGACATCTTTTTTGAAACCGCTTGAAGGATTTTGATGAAACTTCATTACAATGATCTTTAGGATAGTCCCCCTCAGATTTGTGTTTTTCCCGGCCGGCAGTCATCCAAGATGGCCACCATGGCTAAAATAAGGTAAAATTTAAGGAAATTTCAAACAACATCTCCTCCGAAACCACTTATTCCATTATTGTGAAATATCATAAACATGTTCCTTGGGTTGGCCTCTATCAAGTTTGTGTTTTTCGTTATCGTCGAATAATCAAATGGCCGCCACAGCGATCCAAAGTTTACATAGAGTTATATAGGAAAACATTAAAAATGACATCTGCTCTGAAACCGCTTGAAGGATTTTGATGAAACTTAATCACAATGATCTTTGGGATAGTTCCCCTCAGATTTATGTTTTTCGCGGCCTTCAGTCATCCAAAATGGCAACCATGGCTAAAATTAGGTCAAATTTAAAGAGATTTTAAACGACATCTCCGAAACCACTTAATCCATTTCAGTGAAATATCATATACGTGTTCCTTGGGTTGGCCTCTATCAAATTTCTGTTTTTTGTTATTGTCGAATAATCAAAATGGCCGCCACGACGACCCAAAGTTTACATAGAGTTATATAGGAAAAGGCTAAAATTTACATCTTCTCTGAAACCTCTTGAAGGATTTTGTTGAAACTTTATCACAATGATCTTTGGGATAGTGCGCCTCAAATTTGTGATTTGCTGCAGCAGCAGAAACTGCAAAACTGTTCAGATTTACAGGAGTACTTATCAGATTTGCCTGCAGAATGAAATGGGATAATAAGTGAAAAACAAGAACACCTTCTGTCATGCCAAAGTTATCAAATACTTCACATTATAAAATAAACATTCAGTTTCTTTAAGCTGTTTACTTATTTCTTTCAGTATATATAAGAATGAGAAAATACATACATCTACAAAATACCTTTCAAAAAGCACTGGATCCCCGAGGGGATACTAAAATGTTAGGATAAATTAAAGGGAAAAATGTCAATCTTGAGTTTTATTCAAACATCAAAATGTGCTCCTCGATTTAGTTATCCTGCATCATTTTGACTTGGGGAGCGTCAGTGGCGGAGTGGTTAGAGTCTCTGACTTGCAATCACTTGCCCCTCACCGCTGTATGTTGGATCCCTCAGGGGCCTAGGAATCTTTATGTGAGGAAGCTATCCAGCTGGCTTGCGGAACGTCGGTGGTTCTACCCAGGTGCCCGCCCGTGCATGAAAATTGCCCGGAGAGGCACCTGGGGTCTTCCTCCACCAGTGGAACCTGGAAAGTCGCCATATGACCTGAGCTGTTGGTGCGACTATAAAAACCAATTCAATCAATCAATCATTTTGACTTTAAAACGGCTTGCATATAATTAAATAAAAAATTGAGATTTCAATTTTCTTCAACTTCTTGCCAAATGGTTAAGTATATTATTGGTGCAATATTATAAAAAGTTAGATATGTGCAAACGTAATTTGCTTTGAACTATTCTAACAATTAACATTAATGATTGAACAAATGCAAGTTTAGAGAAAAACTGACGGTACGCCTTGAGTTTTTAAAAAATCAAGATTGCCGTGTGGCCCTTTAATAGATGGGGAAAAAAACATTTCTACAGCGCTATAGTTTGTAAAAACCATCAAACATTCCTACAGTGCTATAGTTTGTAAAAAAATTTAGTGACAAGAAATATTTGAAAAAAATTCACGTTCAATGAACGTCAAAAATGTTCAAATATATATTTATGTACCTATATACAGTGGACATCTTTTGTAAAATTTGCCTGTTGATGGCGGGATAGGGACTTTAAAAGGTATTTGACCTATGTTCATGAAACTTCACACACGTTTTCATCTTACCCCAAAGAATGTTGTTACACATGTCCAATAACTCTGACTTTCATTTCAGCAGAGTTATGCCCTTTTTCATAAAACTTTAACCTGCAACTTAACCTGGCTCATATAACTTGGCAAAATATTGACCTATGTTCATGAAACTTTATACAGTGCTTCCTTATCAATTAACCAATGCTGAATTATGCCTCTTTTCATAAAACTTTACCAATTTAAAAAAGAATTCTGCTCCATAATTCATAAAAGATTGTACCCCCTGTCTTTAGTCTTTATAGTAAGATTGTCCTTGCTGAAATAAGCACATGGCAGGTGACACAAGTGTTCTACGGAACATGTGCACCCTTCTCTTCTAGTTAGCTCACCCTAACCGATGCCTCAGCAGTGAGCTATTGGGATCACTAATTGTCTGTCATCATTAACTTTAGCCTTAAATAACTACTCAGAAACCGCTTGGTAAATTTTGACAAAAATTCACATGGATGATCGCAAGGTCAATGCTTTTATTACCCAGGTTTCCTTTGGTGTCAAACTTTTGGTTTCTGCTCAGTAACTTTTGTTAGGAATGAAGTATTGCAATGAAACTTGCAGGGTAGGTAGCTTATAATGTAAAGGAAGGTTGGGATTGCATTTGGGGCCACTGGGTCAAGGTCAGTCAGTGTCACTTGACTAAAAATAGAAGAATGGTTTCCGCTCAAAACTTTGTTAGGAGTGAGATATTGTGACAAAAATTGCTGGGTAAGTAGCTTATGTGGAAAGGAAGGTTGGGATTGCATTTGGGGCCACTGGGTCAAGGTCGATGTCACTGTTACTAAAAATAGAAAAATGGTTTCTGCACAATAACTTTTATTAGGAGTGAGGTATTGAGGCGAAACTTGCTGGGTAGTTCGCTTATGTGGAAAGGAAGGTTGGTATTGCATTTGGGGCCATTTGGGGCCATTGGGGTCACTGTTACTAAAAATAGAAAATGGTTTCTACACAATAACTTTTGTTAGGAGTGAGGTATTGCAACAAAACTTCCAGGATAGGTAGCTTATATGAAAAGGAAGACTGGGATTGCATTTGGGGTGAAGGTCATGGTCGCTATTACTAAAAATAGGAAAATGATTTCTCCTCAATAACTTTTGTTAAGAATGAGGTATTGTGATGAAACATGCCGGGTAGGTAGCTTATATGGAAAGGAAAGTGGTTTCTGCTCAAAAACTTCTATTAGGAGTGAGGTATTGTTACATGAAAAATGTAACAGAAATTGGGGGCTCGATCAGACTGGGATTTTGTGACATCAAAAATTGCATTGTTTCCTACACAAGTCTGTGGTTTAGACCTTAAAGAGGTGAGACCAGTAAGTTTTACACCTTATTTTTGTTGTTGTTGCTTTCTTTTTAAAATTAAGCAATCAAAAATAAGTTACCTTTCTTTTTACAATAATTGCATGTAAGGATTTTCATTTGATGCTTGATGTTTTGAATTTCTAGTACTGAAAGTCCTAGACTGAGATTTAGAAGTATTGTTGTACGAGTGAGAGAGTTTCTTAAATGAAGAATGCTGCTGAGGGCTTGATTTGTGAATAAAAGAAACCTTGTGAGTTAATAAATAGTCGTCAGCCAAGCGAGCAGCGTCTTCGAGGGTTTCAACCCTTGTTATTGTTATTACACCTTTTGAACTCTTCAGTTAAACAAGTTGCCTCAATTTATCATGATCACGCTCAACACACCATCTATCAAATAGCTGTTCTTTGGTTCGAACAAATTCAACAAGTTTGATCACCTACTTTCTTACATTTTCTAAATTTCTGTCTATATGCCTCAGGTACCAATTCATAAGCTTTTAAGATAATATCTTTAACAGTTTGGTATGAGGAACTTTGTTCTACAGTTAAATGAGTGTAAACCTCACAGGCTTTTCTAATTAAAACACTGTAAAAGTAATGTCCAATGTTCTATTGGCCATTTCATGTTCTCAGCAATTTTCTCAAAATGATGATATTTGTCTACTTCCTTTTTGTCTCGCCTTTTGAAAAAATGCGAGACATAGGTGCCACCAAATTTTAACACAAATATTGACGGTACATGTATTTAAGTGACCTTGACTCCGACCCACGGTCAGTTGGAGGGCTGGATGTTATTGGCATTAAGAAAGACAATGACCAGGAGGTTATATATGAAATTAATACATTCTACTCCCAAGGACAAAAAAGTTATAATACAATATGTCAGCGTTAAAGTTTGGGTTAAAATTTGCGTCAAAATTTGCGTTAACATTTGCGTGAAAATTTGCGTTTCATATATAACTTCACTGGTTATTGTTCTTCTTATTTCAGTAACTATCAGTCTCCAACTGACCCTTTGTCAAGGTCAGTTGCCTCTTAAATACATCTACCGTCTCTAAAAGAAATTGTGTTAAAGTGCGTTCAATTATTATAACTTTGTTAGCTCGACTATTCGAAGAATAAGAGAGCTTATGTAATCACCCCAGCGTCGGCATTGGCGTCGGCGTCCCACATCAAGGTTTGCGTGTAAGCTGTGTTTACAAGTCTATATCTCTTACATTTCTTATCCTACCACAACCAAATTTATTCATGGGCTTCCTTGTAGCATTATCTTAAGGGCTGCATAAGCAATTTTGGTTCCTGTAACCCATGGGCTCCCATGAAACGCAAATTATGATAGCCCATAAAATGTGTCCCATTTTACATCAAATTTTGCGTGTAAGCTGTGTTTACAAGTCTATATCTCTTACAATTCTTACCCTAGCACAACCAAATTTGGCCATTAGCTTCCTTATAGCATTATCGTAAGGGCTGCTTAAGTAATTTTGGTTCCTGTAACCCCTGGGCTCCCATGGAACCCAAATTCTGATAGCCCTTAAAATATGTCTGTTTCACATCAAATTTTGTGTGTAAGCTGTGTTTACAGGTCTATATCTCTTACATTTTTTGTCCTAGCTGAACTAAATTTTGGAATTGGTTTTCTTATAGTATGTTGTAAAGGGTTGGATAAGTAATTTTGTCTTCTGCAAATTCTGGGCTCCCATGGAACCCAAATTGTGATGGCCCATAAAATGTGCAATAAATGCAGATCTAGGTTTGCATGTAAGCATGTATATATCTATAATTTTGGTTTGGGATTTGTTATAGCATTATACATCTTATTACTTCACCCATATTGGGTCATGGGCTCCCTCCTCCCCCCCCCCCCCCCCCCCACCCCACCAACTCTACCCCCACTCCTCTCCACACCTTTTTTTTATTTTTTTTATTTTTTTTTTTACATATTTCGGTGTTGTTTTAGTCAATTCTTACAAATATATGTTGCAACCCTCTCCGCCCCCACCACCACCCACGCCTATCACCCCATCACCACCCCCCAACCCATCCCGCACCAGACTTGATTTTTTTTTTTTTTTTACATATTTCTGTGAGCTTTTGTCAATTCTTACACAAATATGTTGCAACCCTCCCCGTCAACCCCCCCCCCCCCCCCCCAGCCCACCCCCCGCCTCTCACCCCATCACCCCACCCACCACGCCCCCAACCCACTCCCGCCTCTCCATCCACTCTCCCCCACACCCCACCCCCACTTTAAACTTTTTTTTTTACATATTTCTGTGTTGCTTTTGTCAATTCTTACACATAAATGTTGCCCCCTCATCGCCCCTCCACCCCACCTACACCCGCCTCTCCCCCCGGCTCCGACCACACCACCCCCACTTGAAACTTTTTTTTTTTTTTACATATTTCTTTGTTGTTTTAGTCAATTTTTACACATATATGTTGCCCCATCCACCCCCACCCCCCCACTCCCCAACCCCGCTCTCCCCACCCAATCCCCACTTAAAAATCTAATCTTTTTAATTATTTTTTTACATATTTCTGTGTTGTTTTAGTCATTTCCTACACATATATGTTGCAAACTTCCCATCCCCCCCCCCCCCCCCCCCCCCACCGCCTCTCCCATCCCCCCCCCCCTCCCCACTTTTTTTTTTTTTACATATTTTTGTTGTTGTTTTAGTCAATTCTTACACATATATTTTGCCCCCTCCCCCCGCCCCCAACCCACTCCCACCTCTCCCCCCACTCTCCCCCACACCCCACCCCCACTTGAAACTTTTTTTTTTTTTTTACATATTTCTGTGTTGCTTTTGTCAATTCTTACACATATATGTTGCCCCCTCATCGCCCCTCCACCCCACCTACACCCGCCTCTTGCCCCCGCTCCCACCACCCCACCCCCACTTGAAACTTTTTTTTTTTTTACATATTTCTGTGTTGCTTTTGTCAATTCTTACACATATATGTTGCCCCATCCACACCCACCCCCCCACTCCCCAACCCCGCTCTCCCCACCCAATCCCCACTTGAAAATCTATTTATTTTTATTTTTTTTTTACATATTTTTTTTGTTGTTTTAGTCAATTCTTACACATATATGTTGCCCCCTCATCGCCCCTCCACCCCACCTACACCCGCCTCTCGCCCCCCGCTCCCACTACCCAACCCCCACTTGAATTTTTTATTTATTTTTACATATTTCTGTGTTGCTTTTGTCAATTCTTACACATATGTGTTGCCCCCCCCCCCACCCCCCATATATGTTGCCCCCCCCCCCCCCACTTTTTTTTTTTTTTTTTTTTACATATTTCTTTGTTGTTTTAGTCAATTCTTACACATGTTGCCCTCCCCACCCCACGCCTCTACCCCATCCCCACTCAAATTCGATTTTTTAAAAAAAAATTCTTCATATTTTTGTGTTCTTTTGGTGAATTATTACATAGCTTCTTACACATATATGTTGCCCTGACCACCTCCACTCCCCCTACCATCCTCCCCCGCCTCTTTCCCACCCTCACCCCGCACCCCACTCAAAACTCGATTTTTTATTTTTTTTTACATATTTCTGTGTAGTTTTGGTCAATTCTTACACATAGTTATGTTGTGCTCCCAACCCCACCCCACATTGTTGAAGCCTTGTTTTCTGATGGTATATACTAGCTATAAATGTATTATTCTCCGAAAAATCGAATAGTCGAGCTGCGCTGTTCTCCGACAGCTCTTGTTGTTATTTGGAGTAGAGTGTTCAAATTTCATATATAATCTCACTGGTCATTGTTCTTCTTATTTCCGCGACTTCCAGCCCTCGAACTGACTCTTGGTCAAGGTCAGGGTCACTTTAATAAATGTATATTCTCTAAATTTCACATTGTTTTCGCAGCACTGCAACAAAACCCTGTTCAAAATCTCATATATAAACTCACTGGACATTGTTCTTGTCCAGCCATGAACTCATTGTTCTTGTCCAGCCATAATCTGTATAGCTTTCTTCTATTTTAAATGTATACATGTTCCAATTTTCATGTGAGTTTAAGGCGCCATATAACCTGTAATGTGTTGGTGCGCCTTAAAACCCCAATTCAATTCAATTCATGTGAGTTTTATAAGGTTTGACAGGAACTTAATTGCATTATCTTTTTTATGTAGCTACTGCAACAAGCTGGGTAATTTGATACTCCAGCAAAAGTTTATCAAAAGTGTGTAGCTTTGGAAGGTTAACTTTTTACTTGAATTCCAATCAGTGTAACATATATAAGGTTGTAAATATTCTGGATAAAAATATGTTTAAACAAATAACAAATCTTTCTCTTATTGACTCATTTATTAAATTCAAAAAATATATAATTACAAATTCCCTTAAATACTGTCTTGATAGCATTTGCCATGGTGATTAGACTGTCAAATATAATTACCATTCTAACAGACTGCCAGATAATGAACTTTGATAAAAGCAACAGTTATTGTTACTATTTATGGAAGTTTAAGAATTAATAACTATTGAGTAAAAATGTGTCTTTCATAGCAGTACAGAACATTATTACATTAATTATATGTATTGACATTTTCCCTGATAAGTGATAATTGAAGCAATAACAGTATACAGCTGCCACATCACTGCAGCTTAATTTATTGTCTGCAGCTGGGTATTTTGATGCTCCAGTAAAAGTTTATCTGTATTATAAATTCTCTAAAGGTACAAATGACAATCTGAAAGTTTTTGAAATCACAACGTCACATTAGTTTTTCTGCATAACTTGTATTTGTTCAATCATTAATATTAATTATACTAAAATAAATATGAAGTAAATTAATTTACATATAATTAACTGTTGATAATAATGCACCAATAATATAATGTTCAACTTATGGTAAAATCAGTGAGAAACATTGAAAACTTAATTTATTTATATGCAAGTAGGTTTAAAGTGAATATGATACTGGATATATAAATCGAAGCATTAATTGCAATGCTTCATAAACACTTCAAGATTGCAATATGTCCCTTTAAGATAATGAAATGAATGAATGTATACAATTTGCCATTACCATTGTAACATACTGCCATGTTCTAAAACCAGCAACAGAATTACATTAATTTTAATATGAGCTGACATTTCTTGATAAAACATGATACATGCAGATTAATTAACATGTCAGTTCCTGAAACAATACAAGTTGGCAAATTACTGCAATTTTACATCAAGTCCAATGTGTATTTTCTGCAGATAGCTATCAGGTATTAAAGGGAACTCGAGTACATCAGGCTTTGGGGCCTAATTTAAAACATAATAAAGTATAAAATTATCAATTTAAGCATGAATATAGATGGAACATTAACAGTTTCCTATAATACACTGTAACAATTATAATTTACAACAATCTTTAAGTCCATAGATTACCGTATGCACTTTGCATAATGTTCATTATAGACTTTGCCTAATCAATTACGGTAATGATGTTATCACATTCAGTTTTAAATGTTTGACTCCTGATAATAATGCAGGACCTTTATCAATGATGAACTTTTGTGTTGTTTTAATCCAGGAATTGTATTGCATGCCACAGTGGTTTTAACTGAACTATTAGTAGATGCATCAACATTCAAAATTTAAGGCATGTTATTTTAATATTCAATTAACTACCATACACATGTAGACTGTTTTTGGGTAGGATTGCAAATTTATTAAAAATCTGGTCTCTGGAATGGTAATGCCTGACCATCCATCAATATTTGCATTTAACTCCATTGATGGAAAAATAAGAATGCTACCCTACTGAATGCTGACAACAGTGCTTGACCTCGTTAACAATTACTATAAACCCTCGATTTTGTCAAGATGACGATCGCTTGAAACATGTATGTTGGACACATCACTTTAGGCGAGACATCATGTTGCGCGCAAATCTTGTCTTGAAAATCTAATATGTTTAGTAACATCAAAAGTAAAAGTTGAGTGGGTGGGGCATGGAGAGGGTGAACTTGCCTTGCTTGCCAAATCTAATTATTTCATCTTGAATTCAAACTCTCTCCTATCTTTTTCTTCTTGCATTTGCATTTTTAGCTCTACTGATCAGAGATCAGCAGAGCTTATGCCGTGGTGTGTGTCCGCCGTCCGTCAACTTTTTTTTGTAGTGACTACTCCTCTAAAACTACTGAATGGATTTTCATGAAACTTTACAGAAATGTTGCCAATGAAGTCTAGTTGATCCTAGCAAAAATTCGTGTTGATGCGAAATCCAAGATGGCCACCAAATCTAAAAATAGATTTTTAAAAAACAAGTTTGTAGCGACTACTTCTTGAATACTATAAGTGATATTGATATGGGACTTTTTCTAAAATGATCAGTATGGAATGATGTTGATCCTTGTAGAAAATGATATTGATGTGACGTTAAACATGGCCACCAGCGGCCATCTTTGTTTACATAGAGTTATATAATGAAATCTTGTAGCAACTACTGCTCTGAAACTACTTGACGGATTTTCATGAAATTTCACAGGAATGTTGTTCTTGATGTCTAATTGATCAAAGCAAAATTTCAGGTCGGCCGGAAATTCAAGATGGCCGCCACGGCTAAAAATAAATTTTCAAAATACAAGTTTGTGGCGACTACTTCTTGAAAACTATAAGTGATATTGATATGCGTCTTTTCCTAAAATGATCAGTATGACATGATGTTGATCCTTGTCGAAAATTATTTTGATTCGACGTTAAACATGGCTGCCAGCGGCCATCTTTGTTTACATAGAGTTATATAATGAAAACTTGTAGCGACTACTCCTCTGTAACAACTGAAACTTCACAGGAATGTTGCTCATGATGTCTAATTGATCCTAGCAACATTTCAGGTCGGCCGTAAATTCAAGATGGCCGCCATGGCTGAAAATAGATTTTCAAAATACAAGTTTGTAGCGACTACTTCTTGAAAACTATAAGTGATATTGATATGGGACTTTTTCTAAAATGATCAGTATGGAATGATGTTGATCCTTGTCGAAAATTATTTTGATGAGACGTTAAACATGGCCGCCCGCGGCCATCTTTGTTTACATAGAGTTATATATTGAAAACTTGTAGCGACTACTCCTCTGAAACTACTTGACGGATTTTCATGAAACTTCACAGGAATGCTGATCTAACTATCAAAAACCTATCAGTAGAGCTTCAAGGTCATTGACCTCTTGTTTTTGCGTAAAGCAAGAGGGTATATTTTAAAAATCGCCTCCGTTTGTAAGTCAGTCGGTCTTTCCGTCCGTCCATCAGTCCGTCCGTCCATCTGTCCGTCTGTCCGTCTGTCCGCCTGTCCGTTACCGCATCTCCTCCTAAACCGCAAAATGGAATTCAACCAAACTTAGGGTATGACATCACCATATGATGACGGCGTGCAAGAGCACTATTATTTTTGGCTCCGAGCCCAGGGGCCCTCAGTGGGGGGTCAGAAGGTCAAATAAACTAAAAATTCAATTACACTGTCATTTTTAGCTCTACTGGCCAAAGGCCAGGCGAGCTGATGCGATCACTTTTCGTCCGTCGTCTGTCCGTCTGTCTGTTAGCAATTTTATCAAATCGACATCTCCTCTGAAACCGCTTGAAGGATTTTGATGGAACTTCATCACAATGTTACTTGGGAGGTCCCCTCTCAGATTTATGTTTTTCATGGCCGCCAGTCATCCAAGATGGCCACCATGGCTTAAACTTGGTCAAATTTATGGAATTTTCAAACGACATCTCCGAAACCACTTATTCCATTATTGTGAAATACCATAAACATGTTCCTTGGGTTGGCCTCTATCAAGTTTGTATTTTTCGTTATCGTCTAATAATCAAAATGGCCTTCATGGCGACTCTAAAGTTTACATGTTATATAGGAAAAGGCTAAAAATGACATCTTCTTTGAAACCGCTTGAAGGATTTTGATGAAACTTCATTACAATGATCTTTAGGATAGGCCCCACTCAGATTATTTTTTTTTGCGGCTGTCAATCCAAGATGGCCACCATGGCTAAAATTAGGTCAAATTTAAGGAAATTTCAAACGACCTCTCCTCCGAAACCACTTATTCCATTCTTGTGAAATACAAACATGTTCCTGGCGTTGGCCTCTATTAAGTTTGTGTTTTTCGTTATTGTCGAATAATCAAAAAGGCCACCACGGCGACCCAAAGTTTACATAGAGTTATATAGGAAAAGGTTAAAAATGACATCTCTGAAACCTCTTGAAGGATTTTGATGAAACTTAATCACAATGATCTTTGGGTTAGTCCACCCCCCCTCAGATTTGTGTTTTTGGGGCCTCCAGTCATCCATGATGGCCACCATGGCTAAACTTAGGTCATATTTAAGGACATTTATCAAACGACATATTACCACTTATTCCATTCTAGTTAAATACATGTTCATGTTGTTGGCCTCTATCAAGTTTGTGTTTTTCGTTGTTGTCAAATATTCAAAATGGCCGCCACGATAACCGAAAGTTTACGTAGAGTTATATATAGGAAACATGTTTTTTGGGTTGGCCTGTATCATGTTTATGAATCACATCATACCAGTAGAGCGTCTACACGCCCATTTGGGCCTCTTCTTTTAAATTAATTTTTTTAAATATTTTTTTTTAATTTTTAGCTCTACTGATCAGAGATCAGCAGAGCTTATGCCGTGGTGCGGCGTCCGTCTGTCCGTCTGTCTGTCTGTCTGTCTGTCCGTAAACTTTTTTTGTAGCGACTTCTGCTCTGAAACTACTGAATGGATTTTCATGAAACTTTACAGAAATGTTGCCCATGAAGTCTAGTTGATCCTAGCAAAAATTCATGTTGATGTGAAATCCAAGATGGCCGCCAGATCTAAAAATAGGTTTTTAAAAAACAAGTTTGAAGCGACTTCTTCATGAAAACTATAAGTGATATTGATATGGGACTTTTTCTAAAATGATCAGCATGACATGATGTTGGTCCTTGTCGAAAATCGTTTTGACTCGACGTTAAACATGGCTGCCAGCGGCCATCTTTGTTTGCATACAGTTATATAGTAAAAACTTGTAGCGACTACTCCTTTGAAACTACTTGACAGATTTTCATGAAACTTTACAGGAATATTGCTCTTAATGTCTAATTGATCCTAGCAAAATTTCAGATCGGCCAGAAATTCAAGATGGCCACCACAGCTAAAAATAGATTTTTAAAAAAGAAGTTTGTAGCGACTACGTCTTGAAAACTATAAGTGATATTAATATGGGACTTTTTGTAAAATGATCAGCATGACATGATGGTTATAAGAATCAAACATTATTTTGATTCGACGTTAAACATGGCTGCCAGTGGCCATCTATGTTTACATAGAGTTATATAATGAAAACTTGTAGCGACTATTCCTGTGAAACTACTTGACGGATTTTCATGAAACTTCACAGGAATGTTGCTTTTGATGTCTAATTGATCCTAGCAAAATTCAGGTCGGCCGGAAATTGAAGATGGCCGCCACGGCTAAAAATAGTTTTTCAAAAAACAAGTCTGTAGCGACTACTTCCTGAAATCAAAATCAATCAGTAGAGCTTCTTGTTTTTTATTTTTTTTTATTTTTTAGCTCTACTGATCAGAGATCAGCAGAGCTTATGCCGTGGTGCGGCGTCCGTCGTCCGTCCGTCCGTCCGTCTGTCCGTCTGTCCGTCTGTCTGTCCGTAAACTTTTATTTGTAGCGACTTCACAGCTGAAACTACTGGATGGATATTCATGAAACTTTACAGAAATGTTGCCCATAAAGTCTGGTTGATCCTAGCAAAAATTCATGTTGATGTGAAATCCAAGATGGCCGCCAAAGCTAAAAATAGAGTTTTAAAATACAAGTTTGTAGCGACTTCTTCTTGAAAACTATAAGTGATATTGATATGGGACTTTTTCTAAAATGATCAGCATGGCATGATGTTGATCCTAGTCAAAAATCGTTTTGATTCAACGTTAAACATGGCTGCCAGCGGCCATCTTTGTTTACATAGAGTTATATAGTAAAAACTTGTAGCGACTACTTCTCTGAAACTACTTGGCGGATTGTCATGAAACTTTACAGGAATGTTGCTCTTGATGTCTAATTGATCCTAGAAAAATTTCAGGTCGGCCGGAAATTCAAGATGGCCGTCACAGCTAAAAATAGATTTTTAAAAAATAAGTTTGTAGCGACTACTTCTTGAAAACTATAAGTGATATTGATATGGGACTTTTTCTAAAATGATCAGCATTACATGATGTTGATCCTAGTCAAAAATTGTTTTGATTCAACGTTAAACATGGCTGCCAGCGGCCATCTTTGTTTACATAGAGTTATATAGTAAAAACTTGTAGCGACTACTCCTCTGAAACTACTTGGCGGATTGTCATGAAACTTCACAGGAATGTTGCTCTTGATGTCTTAATGATCCTAGAAAAATTTCAGGTCGGCCAGAAATTCAAGATGGCCGTCACAGCTAAAAATAGATTTTTAAAAAATAAGTTTGTAGCGACTACTTCTTGAAAACTATAAGTGATATTGATATGGGACTTTTTCTAAAATGATCAGCATGACATGATGTAGATCCTTGTGGAAAATTATTTTGATTCGACGTTAAACATGGCTGCCAGTGGCCATCTTTGGTTACATAGAGTTATATAGTAAAAACTTGTAGCGACTACTCCTCTGAAACTACTTGACGGATGTTCATGAGACTTCACAGGAATGTTGCTCTTGATGTCTAGTTGATCCTAGAAAAATTTCAGGTCGGCCGGAAATTCAAGATGGCCCCTACAGCTAAAAATAGATTTAAAATAAATAAGTTTGTAGCGACTACTTCTTCAAAACAATAAGAGATATTGATATGGGACTTTTTCTAAAATGATCAGTATGACATGATGTTGGTCCTTGTCGAAAATCGTTTTGATTTGACCTTAAACATGGCTGCTTTGTTTACATAGAGTTATATAATGAAAACTTGTAGCGACTACTTCTTTGAAACTACCTGACGGATTTTCATGAAACTTCACAGGAATGTTGCTCTTAATGTCTTATTGATCTTAGCAAAATTTCAGGTCGGCCGGAAATTCAAGATGGCCGTCACGGTTAAAAATAGATTTTCAAAAAACAAGTCTGTAGGGACTACTTCCTGAAATCAAAATCAATCAGTAGAGCTTCAAGGTCATTGGCCTCTTGTTTTATTATCTCTTCTGGCCTAGTTTGAAAACCAGCCAGATAGTACCAGTAATGGCAGAGTTATGGCTCTTGATTTAATTAAAAATGCTATATTTTGCCTCTTTTAAGACGATAATCACTCACTTCATTGATGTTATAAGAGCCATATTAGCAAGTAGAGCATCCACAGGCCCTCTTTCATATTTTTGCACATAACTTGGTATATGTAATCGTCTATAAAAGATCAACAACATATCAAACGATTTTTATATTTCGCAAGCTCGAACGTCTGCCCTTGGGCCCAGGGTGGGTGGGGCGGGCGGGATTTGGGGTCATTTTTTTTTTTTGTAATTGTGTCTCAAATGAAACATTATGATGATGGCTCAGCACCCAGGATCCCTCAGGGGGGTCAAAAGGTCAAATACGCTAAACATTCAAGTACACTGTAATTTTTCCATATTTTTGCACATAACTTGGTGTATGTAAGCGTCTATAAAAGATAAGCAACATATTAAATGATTTTATTATTTTTATTATATCTAACTCGGACATGATCTGCCCAGTGGCCCATGGGGTGGTGGGGGTTGGGGGGTGGGGGGGGGGGTGATTTGGGTTATAGTTTGGCCTGGAGGAAGGGGCATCAAATACACTAATAATACAATTACGGTGTCATTTTTTCATACTTTTGTACATTAATTGGTATAATAGTCATCTAATAAAGAGATACATAGCATGTCAAATGATTTATTATTTAAAACTCGGACGTCTTCCCTGGGGTTCGGGTTGGATAGGGTTGGTGGTGGGTTGAGGGTAACAGGGGGTCAATTTATTTAAAAATTATTTCTCAAATGAACATTTTGATGAAGGGATTACAGGTATATACTGTGGGGCTGTGTGTGTGTGTGTGGGGAGGGGAATGTAGGGTGGGGGTTGGCGGGGGGTAAGCGACCTGTGTGAATAAAACGTGGGTATTTTCCATTTGCATGTTATATAGGATTTGCATTTGTTTTACTTTCATTTTTTTTTCAATTTGTAATTAATTTCTTTTGATTCTAATTCAGACCCTGTGACTACTAAAACAGATAATGCACTTTCATCAACAATTTCTTCTTCTAAAATATATTTAACCAAAATATTCTTAATGTCAGGTTTTAACTTATGTAAATTCATAATTTTGGGCAAGTGAGAGCAAGTCATCCTTTTTCAGTTTATCAAACTTCTCCTGGGTTGGCGAAGCAACAAGTTTTTCAAGATCAAACACTATTTTGATTGCTGCCGGTTTAACTTTTTGTAATATTAAAAATTAACGAGTACTTCTGTACTTTTATTATTTTTAGCTGATTACATTTAGCAGAGCTTATGGGATGACGAGTTGTCCATGAGTTGTCCATCGTCCATCGCCCGTCGTCCGTCCGTTAACTTTTGCCTTGTGAACACTCTTGCACCTTCATTATTAATCGGATCTTTACCAAACTTTTCCAGGGTCTTTATATTGATGAAAGCTCGGGCAAGTTTGAAAACCAGCCAGATCGGATTAGTTTCACCGTAGTTATGGCCCTTGATTTGCTGAAAAAAGCCACATTTTACCTTGTGAACACTCTAGCACCTTCATTTATTATTTGATCTTTACCAAACTTCAACAGATTGTTAATATCAATAAAAGCGCTGACAAGTTCGAAAACCAGCCAGATCGGATCAGTAACACTGGAGTTATGGCCCTTGCTTTGCTAAAAAATGCCATTTTCTTCCTTGTGAATACTCTAGCACCTTCATTTATTTGTTGATCTTTACCAAACGTTCACAGATTGTTAATACCAATAAAAGCTCGGACATATTCGAAAACCAGCCAGATCGGATCAGTAACACCAGAGATGTGGTCATTGTTTTTCTAAAAAATGCCATTTTCTGCTTTGAAAACTCTGGTACGTTGATTTATTATTTGATCTTTACCAAACTTGCATAGATTTTTAATATCAATAAAAGCTCGGAAAGTTTGGAAACCAGCCAGATCGGACCAGAACACCTGACTTATGGCCCTTGATTTTCTTAAATATGCAATATGCTATACTGAGAACCTGTGGTTGTGGGTTCAAATCCCACTGGGGACTAACTTTTTTTCTTCTTAAATTTTATGATCCAATGTTTTATGTTGCAGCAACGTCGTGTATTTTTCCTCCACCCACTGGGCCCCCTTGTGGGTAATCAGAAAAAAATACATATCTTGTCCAAATGTGAATGGATTTGATTCTAATTTTGTATGGTCTAATTTTGTATGGTCACGTAGGGTTTCGGCCTTATGACGCTTACTCCTTTGAGATCTAAAGTTCATGTGTAGTGTATTTATTAGTTAGGATGTGTAAATGCGCAGTAATGTTTTGGATTTTAGCTCTGCCCACTGGGGCCCCCTATAGGGTTGAGGGGTGGGTGGGTGGGGGTTGGAGGCATGGAAGTTTCCAATAATTTACTATTACAAGTTTCGGACTTGGGACGTTACTCTTTGAGATTTCAAGTTCATGTTAGGTGTATTTCTTAGTCAAAGATTTGTAGATGTGCAAAAAGTTTTCGTATTTTGGCTCCATCCTCAGGGACTCCATGAAGGAAATCAGGTGAAAAAACAAAAACAAATGGCATATCTTGTCCATATTTAAATGTATTTGATTCTAATTTGGTATGATCATTTATGGACTCAAGGCACATCATTTATAAATGGGTTTTGTCCTCCTGTGTAAAGGGGCCCCTCTACAGGGGTACAACATGGGGGAGCTGAAGTGAAGTTGCAGTAATTTACTATTTGAGAGTTTTGGCTTTATGACACTTACTCCTTCTATACCCTTTGAGATTTCAAGTTTTTGTATGGTGTTTTTACTATTTGAGAGTTTTGGTTTCATGACACTTAATCCTTCTATACCCTTTGAGATTTCAAGTTCTTGTATGGTGTTTTTCTTAGTAAGGATGTGTTTATGCACAATAATGTCATGGATTTTGGCTTCACCCACTGGGGTCCCCTAGGGGGTAATCGGGTCAAAAGCCACAAAAAATGCATATCTTGTCCAAATGTGAATGGTTATGATTCAAATTTGGTATGGCCATTGATGGACTCGAGGCACAACATATATAAAACAGGTTGTGAGCTTACTGCATACAGCGGTCCCTCTACAGGAGAACTTACTGTAATTTACCATTACCTAGTTTCTGCCATGTGAAGCTAACTTCGTTTATACCCTTTGAGATAGCAAGTTCATGTGTGGTGTTTCTAAGATGTGTAGATGCGCAATAATATTTGGTATTTTGGCTCCATCCACTGGGACCCACTAGTGGGGTAATCCCGCAAAATAATACACAAAAAAAGTTCTCATTTGGTATGGTCATTTATGGAGTATATAAAACAAGTTTCACCTCCTGCACAAAGTGCCCCTCGACTGGGGTACTACTTGCTGAACTTGCAGTTATCTACTATGACTAAGTTTCCGTCTTGTGATGCTAACTCCCGCTATACTCTGAGAGATTTCAAGTTCATGTGTGGTGTGTTTCTTAGTTAAGGATGTGCAGATGCACAATAAGTTTTCGTTTTTGGCTCCATCCCCTGGGGCTACCTAGGGGATAATCAAGTAAAAAAAAAATGCTTATCTTGTCCAAATGTGAATGCATTTAATTCTAATTTGCTATGGTCATTTAGGGACTCGAGGCACAAAATATATAAAACGGGATTTGACCTCCTTTGTAAAGGGGCCCCTCTACAGGGATACAAATTGGGGAGCTGCAGTAATTTACTCTTTCAGAGTTTTGGCTCTACATGGGTAAAACTTGGGGAACTTGCAGTAAGTGATTTGTGCGACTGCCATTTTGCTCAGTGCAGGGCAAAGGGTTTTGTCATATTTGCCACAACAACTAATTTACACCCACCCCACCCCAACCACAGACTCCATAATTGTTAAAATTAGGTCAGTACGACATCCAAGATGGCCGCCATTACCATATATGGTCGAAACCTTATAAAATCTTCTTCTCAAGAACCGTTGGAGAGATTCCAACAGTTTTTCTTTCAAAATGATCGCCAATGCCTAGACTATCAAATGTGTTCAAATGAAGTCCCCGGGGTCAAAAATGTTGTATATTGATATTTTGCATGTTTTTCATATAGACATATAGGAAAAAACTTTAAAAAATCTTCTTCTCCGAAACCACAAGGCACAGAGCTCTCATGTATTACATGTAGCATCAGCTAATGGTCTTCTACTATTTTTTTTCAAATGGTGACCCTGGGGTCAAATTTGTCCCCACCCCGGGGGTCACAGTTTTACATAGACTTATATAGGGGGGGGGGGAAAAAAATCTTCTTCTCGGAAACTACAAGAGCCAGAGGTTTGATATTTTGCATTTCCTATCAGATTATGGTCCTTTACCAAGTTTGTTCAAATGGTGACCCTCGTGTCACATTTGGCCCTACCCCAAGGATCACATGTTTTACATAGACATGTATGGGAAAAAACTTAAAAAATCTTCTTCTCTTAAACTGCAAGAGCCAAACGTTTAATATTTTGCATTTGCTATAAACTTATGGTCCTGTACCAAGTTTGTTCAAATGGTGACCCTGGGGTCACATTTGGGCCTGCCCCAAGAGTCACATGTTTTACATAGACATGTACAGGGAAAAACTTAAAAAATCTTCTTCTCTGAAACTGCAAGAGCCAGAGGTTTAATATTTTGCATTTGCAAGTGATATTGATATGGGATTTTTTCTAAAATGATCAGCATGACATGATGTTAGTCCTTGTCGAAAATCATTTTGATTCAACGTTAAACATGGCTGCCAGAGGCCATCTTTGTTTACATAGAGTTATATTGTAAAAACTTGTAGCGACTACTCCTCTGAAAGTACTTGACAGATTTTCATGAAACTTCACAGGAATGTTGCTCTTGATGTCTAATTGATCTTAGCAAAACATCAGGTCTGCCAGAAATTCAAGATGGTCGCCATGGCTAAAAATAGATTTTTAAAAAACAAGTTTGTAGCGACTACTTCTTGAAAACTATAAGTAATATTGATATGGAACTTTTTCTAAAATGATCAGCATGACATGTTTTAGTCCTTGTCGAAAATCATTTTGATTCGACTTTAAACATGGCTGCCAGCGGCCATCTTTGTTTAAATAGAGTTATATAGTAAAGACTTGTAGCGACTACTCCTGAAAATACTTGACAGATTTTCATGAAAATTCACGGGAATGTTGCTCTTGGTGCATAGTTGATCCTAGCAAAATTTTAGGTTGGCCGGAAATTCAAGATGGCAGCCATGGCTAAAAATAGCTTTTTAGCTCTACTGATCAGAGATCAGCAGAGCTGATGCCGTGGTGCGGTGGCCGTCGTCTGTCTGTCCGTCTGTCTGTCTGTCCGTCCGTAAACTTTTTTTTGTAGCGACTACTCCTCTCTCTGAAACAACTGAATGGATTTTCATGAAACTTTACAGAAATGTTGCCCATGAAGTCTAGTTGATCCAAGCAAAAATTCATGTTGATGTGAAATCCAAGATGGCCGCCAAATCTAAAAATAGGTTTTTAAAAATCAAGTTTGTAGCGACTACTTCTTGAAAACTCGAAGTGATATTGATGTGGGACTTTTTCTAAAATGATCAGCATGGCATGATGTTGGTCCTTGTCGAAAATCGTTAAGATTCGACATTAAACATGGCTGCCAGCGGCCATCTTTGTTTACATAGAGTTATATAGTAAAAACTTGTAGCGACTACTCCTCTGAAACTACTTGACGGATTGTCATGAAACTTTACAGGAATGTTGCTCTTGATGTCTAATTGATCCTAGCAAATTTTCAGATCTGCCAGAAATTCAGGATGGCCGTCACAGCTAAAAATAGATTTTTAAAAAATAAGTTTGTAGCGACTACTTCTTGAAAACTATAAGTGATATTGATATGGGACTTTTTCTAAAATGATCAGCATGACATGATGTTGATCCTTGTGGAAAATTATTTTGATTCGCCGT
The DNA here is from genome assembly GCA_037043455.1 of Cyrtodaria siliqua. Lineage (NCBI taxonomy): Eukaryota > Metazoa > Mollusca > Bivalvia > Adapedonta > Hiatellidae > Cyrtodaria > Cyrtodaria siliqua. The sequence goes on along the minus strand of JAWPHD010009083.1, from coordinate 15,875 downwards.
TAAACATGGCTGCCAGTGGCCATCTTTGGTTACATAGAGTTATATAGTAAAAACTTGTAGCGACTACTCCTCTGAAACTACTTGATGGATGTTCATGAAACTTCACAGGAATGTTGCTCTTGATGTCTAGTTGATCTTAGAAAAATTTCAGGTCGGCCGGAAATTCAGGATGGCCGCCACAGCTAAAAATAGATTTAAAATAAATAAGTTTGTAGCGACTACTTCTTCAATACTATAAGAGTTATTGATATGGGACTTTTTCTAAAATGATCAGTATGACATGATGTTGGTCCTTGTCGAAAATCGTTTTGATTTGATGTTAAACATGGCTACCAGCGGCCATCTTTGTTTACATAGAGTTATATAATGAAAACTTGTAGCGACTACTCCTCTGAAACTACTTGACGGATTTTCATGAAACTTCACAGGAATGTTGCTCATAATGGCTAATTGATCCTAGCAAAATTTCAGGTCGGCTGGAAATTCAAGATGGCCACCACGGTATAAAATAGATTTTCAAAAAACAAGTCTGTAGCGACTACTTCCTGAAATCAAAATCAATCAGTAGAGCTTCAAGGTCATTGACCTCTTGTTAAAAAATAAGTTTGTAGCGACTACTTCTTGAAAACTATAAGTGATATTGATATGGGACTTTTTCTAAAATGGTCAGCATGACATGATGGTTGTCTGAGTCGAACATTATTGTGATTTGACGTTAAACATAGCTGCCAGTGGCCATCTTTGTTTAAATAGAGTTATATAATGAAAACTTGTAGCGACTACTCCTCTAAAAGTACTTGGCAGATTTTCATGAAACTTTACAGGAATGTTGCTCTTAATGTCTAATTGATCCTAGCAAAATTTCAGATTGGCCAGAAATTCAAGATGGCCACCACAGCTAAAAATAGATTTTTAAAAAATAAGTTTGTAGCGACTACTTCTTGAAAACTATAAGTGATATTGATATGGGACTTTTTCTAAAATGATCAGCATGACATGATGTTGGTCCTTGTCAAAGATCGTTTTGATTCGATGTTAAACATGGCTGCCAGTGGCCATCTTTGTTTAAATAGAGTTATATAATGAAAACTTGTAGAGACTACTCCTCTGAAACTACTTGACGGATTTTCATGAAACTTCACAGTAATTTTGCTCTTGATGTCTAATTGATCCTAGCAAACGTTTAGGTTGGCCGGAAATTCAAGATGGCCTCCATGGCTGATAATAGATTTTCAAAATACAAGTTTGTAGCGACTACTTCTTGAAAACTATAAGTGATATTGATATGGGACTTTTTCTAAAATGATCAGCATGACATGATGATCCTTGTCAAAATCGTTTTGATTCGATGTTAACATCTTTGTTTAAATAGAGTTATATAATGAAAACTTGTAGCGACTACTCCTCTGAAACCTCTTGACGGATTTTCATGAAACTTCACAGGAATGTTGCTCTTGATGTCTAATTGATCCTAGCAAAATTCAGGTCATCCGGAAATTCAAGATGGCCGCCACAGCTAAAAATAAATTTTCAAAAAACAAGTTTGTAGCGACTACTTCCTGAAATCAAAATCAATCAGTAGAGCTTCAAGGTCATTGACCTCTTGTTAAAAGACAAGTTTGTAGCGACTACTTTCATGAAACTTCACAGGAATGCTGATCTAGCTTTCAGAACCTGCCAGTAGAGCTTCAAGGTTATTGACCTCTTATACCTCGTATTAAAGATAAAAGCATCCGAAAATGTTTCTATCCCGGACGAGCCCCCAATTTCTGTTACAGTATTGCAACAAAGCTAGCTGGGTAGGTAGCTTATACGGAAAGGAGGGTTGGGATTGCATTTGGGGGCCACCAGGGTCAAAGTCATTGTTACTGAATATTGAAAAATGGTTTCTGCTCAATAACCTTAATAAGGAGCGAGATATGGCGCTGAAATTTGCTGGGTGTGTGTGTGTAATTCTAAGGTTTATAGTCCGTCCGCCAACGAACACGTCAAGGTATACCTGACGCGATGGGCACAATAGAGTCTGGACTTTACAAAATTTGCTGGGTAGGTATCTTATATGGAAAGGAGGGTTGGGATTGCATTTGGAGCCACTGGAGCCAAGGTCAAGGTCGCTGTTACCACTCAATACCTTTTGTTAGGAGTGGGGTATTGCAACGAATCTTGCTGGATAGGTAGATTATATGGAAAAGAAAGTTAGATTGTATTTGGGGCCACTGGGGTCAAGGTCACTGTTACTAAACATAGAAAAGTGGTTTCTGCTCAGTAACGTTTGTTAGGAGTGAGGTATTGCAGCTAAACTTACTGGGTATGTAGTTTATATGGAAAGAAACCTTGAGATTGCATTTGAGGCCACTGGGTTCAAGGCCAAGATCACTCTTACTAAAAATAGAAAAATGGTTTCTGATCAGTAACGTTTGTTAGGAGTGAGAGTGAGGTATTGCAGCGAAACTTGCTGGGTAGGTAGCTTATATGGAAAGAAACCTTGGGATTGCATTTGAGGCCACTGGGTTCAAGGCCAAGGTCACTGTTACTAAAAATAGAAAAATAGTTTCCGCTCAATAACTTTTGTTAGGAATGAGTTATTGCACTGAAACTTGCAGGGTAGGTAGCTTAAGTGGAATGCAGGGTTTGGATTTCATTTGAGGCCACTGGGGTCAAGGTCAAGGTTGCTGTTACTAAAAATGGTTTCCGATCAATAATTAGCTTGACTGATCAGAGATCAGCAGAGCTTATGCTGTGGTGCGGCCTCCGTCGTCCGTCCGTCTGTCCGTCCGAGTTTACAGGAGCGTCTTGTGTGTCTTTTTTCATGTATAAAGTATACTTGTGTGACTTTTTTTTCTTGTGTGACTGACACACAAGCAAGTATGTCTCTATGCGCAGGAAACAGTCTATTTCTTCATTTAAAGCAATAAAAAATTGCAGTCACACAAGGGGAGGGGAGCTTGTGTGACTAAAATGTGTCCAAATGGTAAAAACGACACACAAAATGTCAAAAACAGTCACACAAAGTACGAACGTACACACAAAAAACAGACACACAAGTTTTAGTCACACAAAGCCTGATTTTGTGTACGTCCGTCTGTCTGTCCGTCTGTCCGTAAACTTTTTTTTGTAGCAACTACTCCTCTGAAACTACTGAATGGATTTTCATGAAATTTTACAGAAATGTTGGCCATGAAGTCTAGTTGATCCTAGCAAAAGTTCATGTTGATGTGAAATCCAAGATGGCCGCCAGATCTAAAAATAGGTTTTTAAAAAACAAGTTTGTAGCGACTACTTCTTGAAAACTATAAGTGATATTGATATGGAATTTTTTCTAAAATGATCAGCATGACATAATGTTAGTCCTTGTCTAAAATCGTTTCGATTCGACTATAAACATGGCTGCCAGTGGCCATCTTTGTTTACATAGAGTTATATAATGAAAACTTGTAGCGACTATTCCTCTGAAACTACTTGACGGATTTTCATGAAACTTCACAGGAATGTTGCTCTTGATGTCTTATTGATCCTAGCAAATTTTCAGGTCGGCCTGATATCCAAGATGGCTGCCAAAGCTAAAAATAGAGTTTTAAAATACAAGTTTGTAGCGACTACTTCTTGAAAACTATAAGTGATATTGATATGGGACTTTTTCTAAAACGATCAGCATGACATGATGTTGGTCCTTGTCAACAATTGTTTTGATTCAACGTTAAACATGGCTGCCAGCGGCCATCTTTGTTTACATAGAGTTATATAGTAAAAACTTGTAGCGACTACTCCTTTGAAACTACTTGGCGGATTTTCATGAAACTTTACAGGAATGTTGCTCTTAATGTCTAATTGATCCTAGCAAGATTTCAGATCGGCCAGAAATTCAAGATGGCCGCCACAGCTAAAAATAGATTTTTAAAAAAGAAGTTTGTAGCGACTACGTCTTGAAAACTATAAGTGATATTGATATGGGACTTTTTGTAAAATGATCAGCATGACATGATTGTTATCAGAGTCAAACATTATTTTGATTTGACGTTAAACATGGCTGCCAGTGGCCATCTTTGTTTACATAGAGTTATATGATGAAAACTTGTAGCGACTTCTCTGAAACTAATTGACGGATTTTCATGAAACTTCACATGAATGTTGCTCTTGATGTCTAATTGATCCTAGCAAAATTTCAGGTCGGCTGGAATTCAAGATGGCCGCCACGGCTAAAAATGGATTTTCAAAATACACGTTTGTAGCGACTACTTGTTGAAACTATAAGTGATATTGATATGGGACTTTTTCTAAAATGATCAGCATGACATGATGTTGGTCCTTGTCAAAGATCGTTTTGATTCGATGTTAAACATGGCTGTCAGCGGCCATCTTTGTTTACAAAGAGTTATATAATGAAAACTTGTAGCGACTACTCCTCTGAAACTACTTGATGGATTTTCATGAAACTTCACAGGAATGTTGCTCTTGATGTCTAATTGATCCTAGCAAAATTTCAGGTCGGCCGGAAATTCAAGATGGCCGCCACGGCTAAAAAGAAATTTTCAAAAAAAAAGTTTGTAGCGACTACTTCCTGAAATCAAAATCAATCAGTAGAGCTTCAAGGTCATTGACCTCTTGTTAGTTACTAAAATGTTTACAAACTTCCATTTAAGCACCATTGACATTTTTATTTTTAAGTCCAGCCCCCATTAGGTGAGACATGTGAATCCACTGATTTCTTGTTGTTTAGGGGTTTGGTTGGTGGTGGAAGGTGATTCTTATCAATCGTCATCTACTTATTTGGATTGGGTTGGGTGGGTGGGGGGAGGGTTCCCACTTAAAAACAAAAAGTAAATATTTCTGTGTTATTAAGTCTTAAACTGTGATACACAGATGAAAAAAAAACTGAAATGAGGCCACAATAAAAAAATTGCTAGATTCTCATCCCCTTCCTCCCGGAGTTGGCTTTCGACTACAAATTTCTTTAAAATGACAGCACTTTTGGATTAAAACTGATAAAAATAAAAAATAAAATTTCACACCCTGCCCCAGATGTTACTATAATTTATATGAGATTCTAACAATAATTTTATATCGGCCCAAGTTTCTATAACCACTGGCCCGTGATACACATTCTTAAGCTTTCAAATTGATCTGTTTTCTTTGAAGTAAATTATAACATTAGCCGAATTTACTCCTGAATGCTGGCCGGATTTCAATGAAACTTTGCAGGGATGATTAGTACCAAGCCTAGTTGTGCATATCATCGCCGTGTTTTGGTTGAATGATTTTTGGCGGAGTTATGATCCTTTAAAGGTTTTCATACACAGTCTTTGTCCGGACAAGTTCTTCTGAGCCATGGCCGAATTTCAATAAAACTTGGTAAAGATGTTCATTGCCAGGCTTAGTTGCGCATATCGTTGTGTTCCAGTTGAACGATTTTTGGCAGATTAATGGCCCTTTCCCCAGTGGGGGAGACATCTGTTTTTGCTAAAAACAACCTGTAGTTTTATTTTCTTTTGGGACTCACTTATTTGGAGCTACTCCCAGGATTTTTTTGCCATTTTTAGCAAACATTTTTTATTTTGAGAGCTGAGAGGTACTCATTCATTTAGTTCCACCTCAAATTTTCATAATAGCTTACTGAATGCATTATGGGATTCACTTTTGGGACTTCCTTATTTTGGGCCACTCCTGGGAATTTTTTCAAAAGCTCCGATATTTATATATTTATATTTATTCTCGGACTGCAGTTGATTAAGTGTTACATATATGTGTGTACAAATTGATTACAAAGAATGTGCTTGTAAATATGAAGTGCTAATTGTTTATCTCATTATTTATTACATGTACCGTTTTTCAATAAAATTGAAGATATAATCTCATGACTGTGCTATTCACACAAACAAACCTTGTATGGACACGTGACATGTTTGTGTATATGCAAAATCAAATATTTCAAGGTCAATTAAAACATAAATATAGCATGAAATCGTCAAGATATTGTAAAAGCAACACAGATATGAACATATAAACATCATCTAAGACAGAATCACTCGCTTTTATGGAGTTTTTAGGTAAAGTAAAAGAAATAAGAAAACGAAAGTAGAAACGAACCTATGTATGAGTTCACAGTTTGCAGTTTCGGTTATTCGAATACTCCGATTAATTGCATATATTTTCTTGACAAATTGGCTGTGCAAATCACCGGAATCAACTGTACTAATTTTAAGACCTGATAGGGTTACACTCCACTAATTAGTCCCCCACCGGTCCCGGTGGGGGACTATAGGTTTGCACCCTGTCCGTCCGTCCGTCTGTCCGTCTGTCCATTCGTCCGTCCTTCCGAAATGCTTGTCCAGGCCATATTTTCAATACTATAAGACTGAGATACCAAACTTGGTATGTGGATACATCTTGGGATAGCGGTGTGTCGCGTACCAAAAAAAAGGTCACCTTGACCTTGACCTGTGACCTCCGTCATAGAAAATGCTTGTCCGGACCGTATTTTCAATACATAATAACACTTAGAGATACCAAATTTGATATTTGAATACATCTTGGGATAGCGGTGTGTCGCATACCGAAATAAGGTCACAGTGACCTTGACCTGTGACCTCTGTCATAGAAAATGTTCCGAAAATGCTTGTCTGGGCCATATTTTCAATACTATAAGACTGAGATACCAAACTTGGTATGTGGATACATCTTGGGATAGTAGTATGTCTCGTACCAAAATAAGATCACTGTGACCTTGACCTGTGACCTATGTTATAGAAAATGCTTGTCCGGACCATATTTTCAATACTATGACACTTAGAGATACCAAACTTGATATTTGAATACATCTTGGGATAGCAGTGTGTAGCATACCAAAATAAGGTCATTGTGACCTTGACCTGTGAACTCTGTCATAGAAAATGCTTGTCCGGACTGTTTGTTAGCTCTACTGGCCAAGGGCCAGCAGAGCTTATGGGATGGCGAGTCTGTCCGTCGTCCGTCCGTCGTCCGTCCGTCGTCCGTCGTTAACTTTTGTCTTGTTACCACAATAGGGCCTTCATTTTTCATCCGATCTTTACCAAACTTTAACAGGTTGTTAATATCAATGAAAGCTCGGACAAGTTCGAAAACCAGCCAGATCGGAATAATTTCACAGGAGTTATGGCTCTTGTTTTGCTGAAAAATGCCATATTAAACCTTGTGAACACTCTAGCACCTTCATTTATTATTTGATCTTTACCAAACTTGCACAGATTGTTAATATCAATGAAAGCTCGGACATGTTCGAAAACCAGCCAAATCGGATCAGTAACACCGGAGTTAAGGCCCTTGTTTTTTTCTGAAAATTGCTATTTTCTGCCTTGTGAACGCTCTAGCACCTTCATTTATTATTTATCGTTACCAAACTTGCACAGATTGTTAATATCAATGAAAGCTTGGACAAGTTCGAAAACCAGCCAAATCGGATCAGTAACAGCGGAGTTATGGCCCTTGTTTTTTCTGAAAATTGCTATTTTCTGCCTTGTGAATGCTCTAGTACCTTCATTTATTATTTGATTATTACCAAACTTGCACAGATTGTTAATACCAATTATAGCTTGAACAGGTTCGAAAATCAGCTGAATTGGGTCAGTAACACCAGAGTTATGGCCCTTGTTTTTTCTGAAATATGGCATTTTCTGCCTTGTGAACACTCTATTACGATGAGGAGGCGGCAAAAGCAATGGCTATGAATGCAAGTTGAAAATCAACCTTGCATTCAAAAATCGGACAGTTATTTGGCTATGCTCAATTTTTGCTTACTTAGGACAGTGTCCCTTTAAGAGAAAAAGAATCTGTATAGTTAAAGACAGTGCCTAGGTAACTAAAATCGTTTACCACCTCCAGTTCTTTATTATCTTATATCCACTCCTCTTGCTTTAGTACTAAGGTCCCCTTTTCCTAAAAACCATTACTTTAGTTTTTGAAGAATTTACTTCTAACCCCCATGTTTTGCAATAATCAAACTACAAATCTAAACTATGTTGGAGTTTGAACAGTGAGTTACCCAGGATAACCATATCCTCGGCAAACAACAATAATATTAGCGAAATATCAACAACGCTTAACCCACAATTTTTGTCATCTTGAAGAAATAATTCTAAATCTTCAATAGAAAGGGAAAACATTATCGGAGAAATTACCTCCCCTTGCCTTAAATGGACTACACATTAAAAAAACTCTGAATATGAATTACAACACTTTACGCATGATTTCACCTTAGAGTACATAACCTTTACAATACACAATATCTTTCCATCTATTCCTAATGTATACAGTTTATACCCTAACGCATTTCTAGAAACACTATTAAACGCTTTCTTTAGATCAATAGAAGTGCAATATAATTGTTTATTTTCACCCAACGATTTCTGAATTACAGAAAGTAGAACAAACATTGCGTCAACTGTCGTCACACCACGCGGCAATTCGTTTATTTAATATACTGGTGAATATTTTTAAAAAACAACTAACAAATGTAATTCCTCGGTAATTATTGACATTGTCCGGATCGCCCTCCTTAAGTAATTGTATCATAACACCCTCGTATCATAACACCCTCGGTCCATTTCTCAGTTAACAATTGAAGTCAGAAAGGTGCTAACAACAATTTTTGTTGCAAGACAATCGTATCAATCGTAACATTGTCAGTCATTTCGGATTAAAGGATTATTGTTTGAGAATATTTGGCGAGTGTTCTTGTTGATCGATCTCACGAGATTCAAAATAATTATTGACCTTGACTTCTGTAGGAAAAACAAACATTCAATTTCCTTCACTCATGCAAAACTGTTGAAAAATAGTTAACAGATGATTGTTCAATTAGACCTACACAATATTGCGAGAAATAAATGTTTGAAACAAACTCGATTTTCTGCGACAACTGGATCATAAAACATGCATTTACGATGTAATTTTCAGCTGAATATTTACTTCCGCTTTCAACATGGTACTTTACTAGTAGGCTTAAATTCGGATAGCGCTGTTTTCGGATATGGTTTTATATTCGTTCTGTTCAACGACTGTTTTATTAAGTGACCATTTTTACACACTCGCCTGAGTGGTTGCTTAAAACAAGTTTGACTGTATTGTTCAAAATATTGTTTTTGAGTCTATGAAATTATCTAAATGTGTGTTAAATAAAAGTTTTATTTGATGCCTTACTATTTTTGATATTTGATGCCTTACTATTTTGATATTTGATGCCTTACTATTTTTGATATTTGATGCCTTACTATTTTTGATATTTGATGCCTTACTATTTTTGATATATTACTTTATTGAAGGTTGCCAAAGTTATATCCCCAAAGCGTTCACAAACGATCGGGATATTGTTATCTAGTCTTCGTGTCGATATGTCAGACATTGAACAAGGTGAGTAATATTTTATCTTCTCTTGCATAATATAAAAGTAAGCATCCAGTGGTCTAGTTAGTGTACAACACTTAAGCACAATAGCATGACAAAAAAACATGTGTCCTTTAGTCTCGATGTTAGTTCCACAGATAGTAATGCTTTATGTTATTCAATTCGTTGTTGAGTTTGTCCTCGATGTGCATCAAACATTGAATACACTAGGTTTTTTAGCTCACCGGAGCAAAGTTTAAATGATTTATTGTGACTCTCTTACAGTCTATCAAACATTCATTCTTCTGTTAACTAAAAGAACTTCTCAAAAACTACTTACCATTTTTAGCTCTACTGGCCAAAGGTCAGGCGATCTTATGCGATCACTTTTCGTCCGTTGTCCGTCCATCTGTCTGTCCGTCTGCCTGTCTGTCCGTTAGCAATTTTATAAAATCGACATCTTTTCTGAAACCGCTCGAAGGATTTTGATGAAACTTCCTCACAATGTTACTTAGGAGGGCCCCTCTCAGATTTGTGTTTTTCATGGCCGCCATTCATCCAAGAGTTCATTTATGACGTCACTGGCGGCCATCTTTGAAGACGACATGACAACATTCCACATTATAGCACAACTAGACGTTGATATCTACAAACTGAGAAAGTTTTATCAAACTCCGATGATAAATGAAGGAGATATGGCGAATACAAGATTTCTTAAATGACGTCATTGGCGGCCATTTTGGATGACGTCATGACGTTAAAAATATCAACGTCGACTGAGACAATGACATTGATGAATTATACAGTAAAACAACTTCAAAAATGCAATCAGTAAAAAATACGGGTTTTCTTAACATTATGACGTCACTGACGTCAAGACGTTATTTCATAGAGACACGTTTTTACATTCTTGCACAACTAGACCCTGAACTCTACAATATTTGAAAGTTTCATTCAAATCCAACCATACATCTTTGAGATCTAGCGATAACAAGATTTTCATCATGACGTCACTGTCGGCCATCTTTGATGATGTCATGACAATTTTAGACATTCTTGCACAACTCAACCGTATTCCATACAGGCTGTGAAAGTTATCTCAAAATCCTTTAATAAATGCAGGAGATATAGCCATTGCAATATTTCTTAAATGACGTCATTGGCGGCCATTTTGGATGACGTCATGACGTTAAAACTGTCAGCGTCTATTCAAACAATGACATTGATATATTTTGCATTAAAATACCTCAATATATGCAATCAGTAAAAAAAACGGATTTTTCATAATATTATGATGTCACTGACGTCAGGACGTTATTATATAGAGACACGTTTTTACATTCTTGCACAACTAGACCCTAAACTCTACAATCTGTGAAAGTTTCATTCAAATCCGACTATAAATGTTGGAGATCTTGCGTTAATAAGATTTGTATCATGACGTCACTGGCGGCCATCATGGATGACGTCATGACAATGTTCGACATTCTTGCACAACACAACCTATTTCCATACAGGCTGTGAAAGTTGCATCAAAATCCGATCAGAAATGAAGGAGATATAGCGATTACAAGATTTCTTAAATGACGTCATTGGTGGCCATTTTGGATGACGTCATGACGTTAAAACTGTCAGAGTCGATTGAAACAATGACACTGATGGATGTTACAGTGAAAAAGCATGAAAAATGCAATCATTGAAAAAAAAAAAAAGGACTTTTCGTAACATGGTGATATCACTGACGTCAAGACGTTATTACATAGAGACACGTTTTTACATTCAAGCACAACTAGACCCTGAACCCTACAATCTGTGAAAGTTTCATTCAAATCCGACTATTAATGTTTGAGATCTAGCGCGAACAAGATTTGTCTGATGACGTCACTGGTGGCCATCTTGGATGATGTCATAAAGTCCTAAAATGTGCAGTGCACTATTGCAGACGAAGTTATGCCTTAGGGTCAAATTTTGATACGCTATGGCAAATATTTTTATGAAAAATCATTGAAGCAAAAGTTTTACTTTTCCCTATACAACTCTATGTAAAACTGTAATTGCCACTGGCGGCCATCTTGGATGACTTCATGACCCCAAAAGCTTCGGGACACTATTCCAGACTGAGCTCTATCACTGTGTAAAAATTAGAGGCCGTGCGAACAGTCTTACTATGAAAAGTGCTGGGGAGAAGAATAATAATAAGAAGAATAAACAGAACGAAAACAAGAGGTTTTCCACTGAAAAGTGGAAAGCCCTAATAAACAGAACGAACACAAGAGGTCTTTCCACTGAAAGGTGGAAAGCCCTAATAAACAGAACGAACACAAGAGGTCTTTCCACTGAAAGGTGGAAAGCCATAATAATAACTAGATTTTGATCAGAACCTGATCAAACATAGGCTTTCCATGTCAGGCTTAACATGTAAAATCATACTCAATGACGTCATGACGTCACAATGGTTAGTGATGATAAAGACATTGATCTTGATTGATTTACTGTAAAACTGACGGAGAAAAGTTCGAAAGGGAACGCCCTCTCTCAGCAACACCATCTCACACCGACAAAGTAACCCGAAATAGTAACGCACTGAAAGGTGGAAAGCCCTAATAAACAGAACGAACACAAGAGGTCTTTCCACTGAAAGGTGGAAAGCCCTAATTACATAAATAATCATAAACAGGAACCACAGGGAACCTGTATAACAATGGTACAGCAGCATAGAGCATAGCAGCATCAAACAAGCATATGCAGCTAGTGTAATAATGGTACACCAGCACGTAGCGTACCGTGTAGCGTACATAAAGATAAGACAGGAAGCATACCATACTAGGTTAAAACTGCTAGTCCAGTTATAGGAAATAGAAAATGTAGTAATCAGAGGCAGGTAGTGTAATAACAGCATCTAACAAAGGAATTATACGCAATTAGAGAAATAACAGTACTATTTAATAAAGAACGATACCTTAAACTGAGAAACCTGTAAACGTATTCAAGCAAATAGAACATAAAAAAAGGACCTCTATATCTTCACTTCCAATCTGACCTAAAAATTAACATTTGCTAATTACCGTGTCCAAACATCAAACCGAACAAATGGCATTATCGGTAATTTTTAATAAAATAATTTAAATGTGCATAGCGCCAAGTATCACTTTGTAAAATACACCGTAGACCAAGGTAGAATGCACGCTTAAAGAGATTTAATTGCAAAGTTACAGAACTGAAACCTATTTATTTTATACGCGATATAAATGATCAGCGAATACAGTGTTGTTGTAGGCGGATTTCATAAGAGTATGGGCAAGGAATGTAATGTGTGTTGCTATAGGTTGAATGTAAGACTGTGTGCAAGGAATGTAATGTATAAGCAATAAATAGATAAAGTTATAATAAATATGGAACTAAAATACTAAAGGGAATAATAACAAGGCTAACAAAGTACGACAATTTTTGAAAATTTCTCTTTCTGAAAAAAGTAGGTGGCCCTTAAAAGGGCGGGATCAAGTGAATCTACTTGACCCCATTAGACAGCAATGAGGCCATGATGAAAGCATGGCCATCAGAGGTCAAATGAATACCGTCGTCACGGTAATGGTGCTGCGTATACGCAAAACTGAGGGAACTCCCCCACTCACGAAGCAATAAACGGTTAACCGCCTTTTTTAATCGCAGTTGCCTCCCTGATAAGGGCATGAAAGGGTCAAGAGAACCCCTAGGCCACTGCCTGTATCATGCAAAAATACACCCAGCCAGAACTCTGGTAGTGGGGCATATCCGGCACACACACAAGATCAGCCCCTATACAGCATAAACGATTCTGTGGGGGTCATGCTAGCAGTGTCTCCAAAACCCACTCCAAGCAACAGTATCAAGAAAGTCTGTAAACTTGGCTCCGCTATCGTAGAAGTATCTGTGATGTGGATTGCTCTCCGCAGTGTGAATGTTGCTGTGCCCCAGCAAATACGTCAACATCATGCAGCAGTAATGTCAGTATAAAATAATAAAACAATTAATATATACGGATCAAACCGAACGCAAGAACAAACTTTAATAAACAAACAGTAAAACAAAAGACAAACAAGCGAGAATACCTGTCACAATAACATTCATCGTGCCCGATAAATGACATAGTGTCATAAACAAGCTTGGACACTAATGTCTTACAACTCATGGCAAGATGTGCGAGAGCAGAACTGGAACAAGCGAATTGAGATAAACAGTAATCGATAGCGGTCTTAATAAGTAATCATAATCATATACGCATCCGCCGGATTTATGTATTTAATTAAAAAATATATGTGTGTATGTATATATATATGTGGAGAAAATTTTGTACAAACCACTTACCAGCGGATTGGAACCCGCACCTAGGACATCAACCTCGACACAGCGCCTCGCATAATAGCCGGCACCTTAGACCACTCGGCCACCTAGCCAACCTAAAAAGATTGGTTTCGGTGGACGGTTCATACTAAGGTCGTACTTCTTCGGGCCTTTCCGCCAAATAACGACAACCATAGCGTATTATTTAGAGGATCACTTTACATGATTATAATCTCAGGTATATATATATACAACATTTACCAGAGAAAGATGCCAGATCAATACTGATACACTGAATATAGAATATATATATATATTATATTATTTTTGAGAGAATTAATTTCAGAATAACAAACTTTCTTTACCGTAGGATCTATAAGATACAAGTACAAACATTAAATATTATATCTGGAGAAAATTTTGTACAAACCACTTACCAGTGGATTCATACCCGCACCTAGGAGACCAACCTTGACACAGCGCCACGCACAACATATGTATAAACAAAACTGTGTCCCTTTAAGAAATACAAGACTGCCTATAAGAAATACTAATGAGTGGGGAAGTCTACCACCCGATAAGATTCGATAATAAACTGTACCAACATCATATTATTGGTTTATAAATTAACATCTGGCAAATCATAAGGCTGTAGATCCCGTGAAAACCGAGTTATTATCAATATAATCTGTAAAAATTGCTCGGAAAACCAATAAGACAATCACTTTGTCCGTCGCGTTGCGTCAAGTTTTATTATTTAACAGATAATAGTTACATAGTTGTATATTTATACCCACGTTTTTGAAAAAAACAGGATATATTAAAATCGCATCCATTTGTCCGTCCGTCCGTCCGTCCATCCGTTACCGCATCTTCTCCTAAACCGCTGAATGGATAGGGTATGACATCACCATATGGTGACGGCGTGCAAGAGCACTTTTGTTTTTGGCTCCGAGCCCAGGGGCCCTCAGTGGGGGTCAATATAAAATAAACTAAAAATTCAATTACACTGACATTTTTTCATATTTTTGCACATAACTTGGTATATGTAATCGTCTATAAAAGATAAACAACATATCAAACGATTTTTATATTTTGTAAACTCGAACGTCTCTGCCCTGAGTGGGTGGGGCGGGCGGTTTTCGGGTCGTTTTTTTTTCATTTTTAGCAAAATGATACAGGCCAGTAGAGCTAATGGGATGCCGAGTTGTCCGTCGTCCGTCCGTCCGTCGTTAACTTTTGTCTTGTTAAGGCGATAGGGCCTTTATTTTTCATCTGATCTTTACCAAACTTTATCAGATTGTTTATGTCAATGAAAGCTCGGACAAGTTTGAAAATCAGCCAAATCGGACCAGTAACAGCAGAGTTATGGCCCTTGATTTAGTTAAAAATGCTATATTTTGCCTTGTTAAGAGGATATGGCCTTCATTTTTCATCTGATCTTTACCAGATTGTTAATATCACTGAAAGCTCGGACAGTTTCGAAAACTAGCCAGATCGGACAAGTAACAGCGGAGTTATGGCCCTTGATTTCGTTAAAAGTGCTATATTTTGCCTCGTTAATATGATAGGGCCTTCATTATTGATCTGATCTTTATCAAACTTTACCAGATTTCTTTTCCTTTTTTTTTGTTTATTATTAGCTCGACTGATCAGAGATCAGCAGAGCTTATGCCGTGGTGTGACGTCCGTCGTCCGTCTGTCCGTCCGTCCGTCCGTCCGTCCGTCCGTCTGTCTGTCTGTCTGTCTGTCTGTCCGTAAACTTTTTTTAGTAGCGACTACTCCTCTGAAACTACTGAATGGATTTTCATGAAACTTTACAGAAATGTTGTCCATGAAGTCTAGTTGATCCTAGCAAAAATTCATGTTGATGTGAAATCCAAGATGGCGACCAAATCTAAAAATAGGTTTTTAAAAAACAAGTTTGTAGCGACTACTTCTTGAAAACTCTAAGTGATATTGATATGGGACTTTTTCTAAAATGATCAGCATGACATGGTGTTGGTCCTTTTCGAAAATCGTTTTGATTCGACGTTAAACATGGCTGCCAGCGGCAATCTTTGTTTACATAGAGTTATATAATGAAAACTTGTAGCGACTACTCCTCTGAAACTACTTGACGGATTTTCATGAAACTTCACAGTAATGTTGCTCTTGATGTCTAATTGATCCTAGCAAAATTTATGGTCGGCCGGAAATTC